>VXBC01001264.1:31500-56812 GCA_013399945.1 Ploceus nigricollis | reverse complement strand
TGTGTTTATTTCTGTATTTATATCTACCTACAACAAAATAAACACTCCTCAACATATAACAACAATCCAAACAAACACCTTAAAAAAATTTTAAAAACTTCTAGAAACAACAAATCAAAAACTCAAAAAACTCCTCACAACTCTCCATATAACTCTTCAACAAAACAACTCCACAAAAATAATAACAACAAGACTCACCAAAAAAACATTCCTCCTCCCATCCCTGCATTATTCTCCACAAGAGGGGTGATGAGTGCCCTGCTATGGGAGTTCTCTCCCTGCAGACAGGATGCATCACTCCCTTCCAAGCCCCTGAGGAGTTTCAAAGTTAAAATATTGGGAGAAAGAGCAAGGAAGAGGGTCCTTTTCTATTGTAGTTTCCTGAATTATTTTTCACCATCATAGGGAAAAAAAAAAAAACACAACAAAAAAACAACAGAGGAGAAGGCTTTTAAAAGACCAAAAGAAACAAACATCAACTGAAATTCCTTTGCTCCAGTTGTCAGACTTGGAATTTTTAATACTTTTAACATATCCGAAATGCCTCTGGAAACCCAAAGGCCTTCTTGGGGTTTTTGTATTTCATTTTAGCTTGATGAAAAATGAGCAAAAGCCCATGTTTTTGTTTTTCCAGCCTAACACAAAAGTTCTCTAAACAAGGAGGAATATCCAGGTCAACAAAGCAGGAACAGGCTGCACCATGGAAAAATAAAACATCAGCTCAGTTTCCAGAGAGGTGAAGAATCAAAGGCCTTGTCCCTGCCAGGAATTCCTGTCTCCCAGAGAAACTCAACAAATTCAAAAAGACCAGCAGAAAACTCTCCAAAATGGAGTTTTGTTCCCCACGGGAAAAGGGGATTTTACATCTCCTGCCTCTTGCAAAAACCCTCAAACTGAAAGCTGGATACGTTTTCAGTGTGTCTCAGTGCTTTACAAATCATTTTGCATTTTAGTCTCCCTTGCTCCCCTGCCACGGGAAGGGCTGCATTTTTGATTTATATTTCATAGAGGTAGGTGATGATACTTTAAGTCATCTTGGAAAGCTGTTAGCACAAGGAGTCCTGCTGGAACATAATCCTCTGCAAAAACTGCCTCTTCGTGAGAGGTATTTGCAGGCTGGCTCCCACCAGCAGGGCTGGGCTAAATCACAGCCAGTCATAAAATATGATTGCAAGGTTTGTTCTTTCCCAGAATTGACTATCTTAAGGCAAAAATCCTTCAGCAGGTATTTTAGCCAGGGACTAAGGATACTTTATCCCACTTGAGTAATCCCACTCCCACTCATGAAAGTCCCTATTATCTCAAAAGCAGCCCTCTGCATTTAGTCGTGCTTAGTCAGTAAAGCCCAGCCTATTTATTTTTGTTCTTCTCCTGAAAGTATTCAATAAATTCAAACACATCATGAAAATTGCACCAAACCAAAAATATTTTTTAAAAAGTCATAATAATAAAGGGTATGTGGAAAGCTTCCAAGGATTCCTTAGGAAAATTCTTTCAAATTCATGTGCATTAAAAAAAGAATTATTTCATTCCAGGCACACTGACAAAAAAATGTTAGGAACTAGAGCTGGGAAAAATATTTTGGATTTGGTAAATGGTGGGAGCTTTTTTTTTTTTTTTTTAACTAGTTCAGTAAAGACCAACTTGTAAAAATCATTTTCATCAACTGCAGAACAACCCTGACTGAATTACCAACAAAAAACAGGTAAAACAGCACCTTCCTTGGGAATTTGCAGTGAAAACATCAGGCTAGTTCAGCAAACACATTTATTTATGCTCCACATATTGTTCTAAGTTTCAGCAGTGGCCAAGGTGAGCATATTTATCTGAGGAGCTGATTCTGTCACTCTTCCTTGGCTGGCATCTAAGAAATTGCACATAATTACTGGAAAACACAAGGTGGGAAGGAATCTTTCTTCCTTGGATTGAAAATCTAAATCGTGACACGTCCTTAGAACCACAGAATCATAAAATGGTTTGGGTTGGAAGGGACTTTAAAGATCACCTTCTTCCAACTCCCTGTTATGGGCAGGGACATCTTCCACCAACCCAGGTTGCTCCAAGCCCCCTCCCTGGCCTTGGTATTGATCACTGGGAGGAAATTCACGTAAACAAAAAATTCATGGCTCCAAAAATGTGTTTTCCCCCTTCTTTGCTCCACTTTGGCTGCCCATGTTCAGCTTTAAGTCCTGCTGCATCCCTCTGTAGCTGCCAAACCTCCCAAATGCATCCTCCATTGATTTCCCTCTTTTTTGCTGGATCTATTTTAGCCTTTTTATGAAGCTGGCAGCTGCAATAAAATATGCAAAGTCACGAAACTCTCAGGGCTGCTTTGAGCTCATCGAATTTGGCACAAAGGCCAGCAAAGGGCAGAACCTTCTCCCTGATGGATGTAGAGAAAATGCTCCTTTCCAAAGCAGGACAGCCACAAAATGGGCAGAAAATCCCACCAGGCATCACTGAGGACCACAGGACAGGGCAACCCCTCTTGTGGAGAGCAGCAGGATTGTAAAGGACAGGAAGATGCAGGAGGTGGGGAAGCTCCAGCCTTTTTTTACATGGTCTGTAAAAATAAATTCATAAATAAAAAATTGTCTCTGGGTGACCTCATTGGCCATGCTTTCATCTGGAGACACTGCAAATTGGGAACAACGAGGCACTTCAGCAAATTGGAAAAGTCACTGAAATAGAAAGAAGAGGGGAACTGTTTCAAGCAGAACATTGTTATTTTTGTCAAGTGTTTACCAAAATACAAGTGGGAAAATTATTTTGAAAATCAATCTCTGACATCACTCAAGGCTCAGCGAGGGCAAGGGGATGTGAAGTAGTTTCTGTGTAGATGTGATTGACTCTGTATTAGAGATGGATGGAGACTGTCTGACTTCATCAGGGTAATTAATTATACACTACCCCGAGTTAGATTAGGTAATTGCATTTCTAATTGATCAGCAGTCTTACTAGAAGGTGGATGCAAGCCAGATATTTTAAAATATCCCCACTATTCCACTTGCTTCCAAATAGATGCTTTAGCTTTGAATTTGAAGTCAGAGCAGCTCCCAACAAAGCAACAAGCACCAGTTTCTCAGCGTGGTGATGCCTTCTGGGCTATTTGAAGTATAGATGCATTAACAGGGTGGAAGCTCTGCCTCAGCAAAGAGGGGCATCACTCTGAGGTAATTATAGATTCATACCTTGAATGTCAGGGACTTGCCATAACAGATCTACATCTGAGAGTGGGGTTTTTATAAATAACGTGGCACCTGGCACATCTCCCACTGCAGCAGGGATGGGGCTGTCATGCAAACATGTCCTCACGGTGCCTTGGAGGATCTGCAGGGCAGCCTGGCTGACACTGTCATGTCCTGCTTCTGGAGATGTGTTAACCAGCACTAAATTTGTTCTGATCCTATCCTGGCTGTGCTGTACCTAGACAAGAACTCTGGGTCAGGAGCTGCTGCCTTATAGTTGTAACATATGGGCTCAAGCAGTGCCTGGCATCCTCTGTGGGAAATTCGAGAAACGAGCTGTAGTGACACTGCTTGCTAAATGCTGCAAGGGGATCACTGCAATTCATTGCTATTTTCATACCTCTGTGACAGGGGAAACTAATTCAAGGCACTTTGAAAATGCAGCTGATGTGCTCTGAAGGCTGAGACAATACGGGCTGAGAGCAAAGGCCAAGAGCAAAATTCTTTCCGAGGAAGCTGAGCATGTGTTAGATATGCAGGGACCTTCTAAACCAGCGGGAAATGCAACTGCTGCAGAAATTCCCCTGGCACAGACTCCCTCCTTTCCAGCATTCAGAAGGTTTTGAAGCCAGATTTTCCCAACCTCACCGTTCTCCTCCCCTCTGCACTTCAGCTTCTCCAGCCAGCAAGAAAAACGAAAGAATTAAATATTTTGAAAAAAGGACAAAAAAGAACTGGCAGGAAATAAGGAGATTATCAACTCAGATAGGGAGCAATCCCCTTTAAAACGTCTGTCTTTGATATGCATCCCTCGAGGTACATTTAGGGCAGCTCCTATTGAAATTGGTGGCAATTAGGCACTTAGGTACCTCGGCGGTACCTCAGCCTTCCCACTCCCCAGCAGTGAACAAAAGCTTTTGAGTGCAGCCCCTGCAGGAAGAATTAGTTTGGAAAAGGGAAATGGGTTTACAATTTGTGAACTCAGACAAGGACATTCGAACAACAAAAACCTGGCCGACTCCTTTGTTCAGTCACAAAAGCCAGCCACCATTTGGCTGAAACCTTCGGTTTTTCCACCGCAGCTCCTTAAATGAGCTTTTGGAAGGTCAATTCGCAAGAAGCAGATAAAACCAGCTGCCAGTAAGGAAATGCCATCTCATAGTGGAGAAAGGACGTGTTGGGAAGTGAGTGCAGATGCTGGGGCTCTGCAGGACCAAAAAATGTCCCCACCATCAAGTAAGAGCTGAGTGAGGGCATGAAGCTCCTGCAGCAGCTGTTCTGTGGGGCAACCTGCCCGTGCCAGGGCTTCAAAAAAGCACAAGAGAACCAAAAAGTTCTTTTCTACCACAAGCTTTTATTAAAGAAACAGCACAGACCACTTCTTGCTGGGTGCCTTCCTCTACTTCTCCCCCTTTCCCCAAAAAGACACAGGGTTTGAGCTGTCTTTTTAATGCACAGCTTCTCCCCCAGACTTTCTTCCTCACCCAAAACCGTGCTGAGATGAAGGAGACAGGACTTGCAGAAGCAGAGGCTTTTCAAGAAAGTTTGAAGGAAAGTTCTGAACAGCCTGGCTGAGTAAATGCTGAGAAGAATGTGAATATCTGCCTGCCTGTGTCTGAAAAGGGAAAGAATGGAAAGGAACTGTTCAAGGTGTTTCAGGAGGTTATAACTAAAAATAATGAGATGGGATTTCAGAAAGAAATGTTAAGGCTGAATATCAAAGGGAATTTCCTGACAGTGGGTGCTTCTAGTGGTTTCTTAAGGAAAAGTGATGGATGATTTATCACTGAAGGCATGAAATGGAGAAGGCACATCAGTCAACACTGCACCACTGGGCAGGAGTGGGCAGACCCAGTCCTCCTCCACCTCCCCTAAATCCTTCTTATTAACAGTAATGTTACCCTAATGCAGGTCCCCAGCCAGCCAGAAGTAACTAGATTTTTGTCACACAAATGCAGAAGCTTGTGGAAATCTCACTGACGTGTGTGATCCAAGGTTTCTGCTAAGTTCAGATTACTAAAGTTCCTGAATCAGGTCACAGAGCTACTCCTTTCCAGATTTCATTTATATCAGCATCCTTAGCCTCTAGTTAAAAAGTCCCAAATTACTCAGAAACCATGGGGTTTTTTTGGATAGGTTCAGCAATAAAATCACAGACGAGTTTTGAACAATTCCAGGGATGGGGCAGCCACAGCTTCTCTGGGCAACCTGTGCAATTTTCCTTTTCAATGTAGCCCAGGGTAGGAGGAAAAGCAGGAAAATTAAAGTTTCTGCACTTGTCACATGCTTTACACACAAGATTTATGAAGCACACCATCTGCACATACACCAGCCCCAACCACATGAGAGCTGGATCCTCTCCAATAATCTGTTCCTGACTAAGCCAGTGACCTTGAAAATCATTAAGCTGTGCATTAAAATTGATATAATAATTATTTTTTTTTTTTTTAGTACTTCACTATCTGTCCCTCAAAGCTGTGATGGAGATGTTGGAAATTAAATAAAAATTGTAACAGATTTGATTCTGCATCAAACAAATCATGTTAAAACTAATGCCAGGTTTCTGAACTAGGCATGTACCTTCTCATTCAGAATTTGGGCCTTTACCTATGGACCTGAAATCAGATTTTGTCTCAGCCCTGTTAGCAGGAGGGAGACCAGAGAGATGCAGCTCTACTTTTACTCTCTGCCACCTCAGCTGGGACCTCCTATTTGTGATGCACTGTGCTACAGGATTAGATGATAAATAAGACAGCAAATCTTTTCTATCCCAAAAAGAGAAGATAGATGCCCAGAGATTCTTGCAAGCATCCCTGTTCCTTATTTGAATGTTGAAACATCAGTTTCTAAATCAATAGCATTCAAGTTGTTCAGAGAAAACTGTGTGCAAAGACAGGGCTGTGTGATAAAGTTGTGTCATATTGGCTCTCCAAAAGCCAAAGGCTTTTTTTTCCAAAGCCTGTTACAATTGTTCTGGGTGTTGCATCTAATCCTGAAAGATCCCAGTGATGAAACATATGAATATCAAAGGAGGGATTACATTTACTGTAACTTCAGAGTCTTTTTCCTGTTCCCTCCAGGTGGATTTAGAAATGCTTTTTTAGTTTCCATTCACCATAGGTTTTAATCTCCCCAGAAAACAAGAGCATACTTAGAAATTACTGAAGTGGCAAAAATATTTCTCCTCCACGCTGGTCACCAGTGAAATGCCTGACATAAAAGCAAAAGAGAGAATAAGGTATTTAAATCACTTTGCAGCAACAAAATACAAGTCTGATTAACCATATACTCTCTCTTCCTCCAGCAGCTAAAAAAATGTATATAAACTTCAGTGGTGCCCAGTAAAAGCTGGGTATTGCAATGAGCTGGAATGCCTTGGCTGTACACAGAGAGTGCAATGACTTGGCTAAAGTCAAAGAGCAAATCAAAATTACTCCCAGGACAAGGACGTGGGCATTCACATCTGTCACTGTGTGCCCTGCCCACAGAGGTGATGATGGAAAAGCAAATTCCTGCACCACTTCTTTCTAAAAGTGTCTTAACACTTGTCCTGTTAGTAAATACGAATGTCAAGGAAATGTTAATGTGACATTTTACCACAATCAGGGCATTAATTTAATTATGTAAAGATCCTCATTAATTAGATTCTCTAATTGCTAAGTTTTTTGCTTCCTACGCCTGAAATTATTAGTAGGATCTTCGTGCAGTAGTTTCCATTCCAATATCTGTGTAAAGCCCCTGGACCTACAATGTACTCCAAGACCCATTGAATAAAGTGAATTACTTTCACTGACATCCATGATAGTTTGGGGGTTGTCATTGTACCTCCTACTTTTGATTTTAAAAACCCACCTCTTAACCAGGTAGCCTGAACTAAGACTATTCCCTGATTTTACAGAACATCTTTATAAAGAGGAAAGCTTGCATGCATGATCCAAAATACATTTGACAACAGTGTTTTTATCTCTTTCTTGCCCCAAACTACCTGCCCTGTCTGCTGGGAAGGTGGAACAGAAGACTTTGCCAGCCTGTTTATGGTAAATGTGTTAAAAAGAAGTATATGCTGAAAAGATTTCCAGGCTTGGTAGAGGACCATGTGTTTTTGTGCTTCAAATTCAGCAGTGTGGGGATGTGTTTGTATACATTAACCACACCTGAAGTCCAGCAACAGAAGCTCCCATTGCCATCAGTGGCAAGGCCATTGTTTGCCTTTCCCAATAAATTCCAAGTGCCCTCTACAGCAGCCAGAAGCACCATCCCAGGACAAAATGTTATTTTTCTTTCACTTTAACAAATACCCAGGAGGGTGGAGGGCTGGCTTCCTACGTTGTCAGAAAAATTCACTTCCAGCTGATGATGACAGGGAGCAGAGAACTGTGTGATGATAAACCATCCATTTTCCTTGCTTTGTGGAGCTCAGCACCACGGTGAGCTGAGGGAAATTGGGCAGCAGTTGAGGTTTGGAGCTGGAGGGCTGAGAGTCCACGGGGCAATCAGGCACACAAATCCTCTGATCCACGGCTCCTCGTCAGCCGCGCGCTCCAGCACAGATTATCCAGCAGACAGAGAAGGGAACGCCAGGCACTGTCAGTCAGAAGTTGCTGTTTCTGTCTGTCTGTCCTGTGGGAGCTGAGGAAGTCCATCAGCACCTTGGAGCTCCTTGCAGGGGACACTGGGATGCAGTGGGGACACAGGATCTGCAGGAAGTGGGATCTGCACGTCCTTTCTGCATGAAGAGACCACAGCCCCACAGGCCAGCAGCTCTGTTCCCACCACCCCCTTTTCGTTTGTTTTCCCATTTTATTCTTGTTCTTTCAGGTGGAAATGACTAACTCCTTCCAAAGGATGCTGGTGGAGAACAACTTATTTATGTCTCTTGCACAGCTGGCCAGAGCCTGTGCAGGAAATGCAGGTGATTTATCAGAGGCTGTTCATGAGGCTTCCTGCACAGCTCAGGGGCTCTTCCCTTCTTTTATTTCCTCTTCTTTTTCGCTCTTCCCTGTTTATGAAGGTTTGCAAATTCCTCTCCAAGGGTTCCAACCTTGTTGCTATAAAATTACTGATTCCTGTCATACCTAACAAAGTGCTCTGCCCCTTTCAATGCAATTTTTTTCCTGCATCTCTGTTTCCTCATATCTCTCCCAGTTCACAGCCTGCATCCTTCATCAGTCACAACCACAGCTTTGAGCTAAATGCAGCAGAAAACCACATGAACTGTGTGGTGATGAAATGAATTCAGTACATACCATAAATCTCAAAAAATGTCCTAAAAGCATCACTCAGCACATACTGCACATATCCATCATCACCAGGATCTCACAATCCTGAATTCAAAGGTTTCCTTCTTGAGCAAGGAACTGGGTGAATATTTTCCAGCAGGTAGCACAGATGTATTTGCAGATCACAAGGGCAGCCCCAGGCTCAGCAGAGGAGGCCCTGATGGCCCCTGCAGATGGTTTCTCACCTCATGCCATGGCACAAATCAGGGCACAAATGTCTGAGCTCATATCCAGCAGTTCTTGCCCTCCTCAGCAAACCTCACCTTTCCCCTCACTCCCTTCTCCTCCCACCTGTCCCTCCTCAGCAGCACCCTGCACCTTCTGAAACAAGATTATGCCCACCCTCATTTGGGCATGCCCTTGAATTGCTAAGAGGCCTGCTTCCCAAATCTTATTTTTCATGCCCCAAGAGATTGTCCAGTTCCCAGTAGTGTCACATTTCCCAGCACTAGGTGTTATCACAGAATACAGAATCATTTACCTTGGAAAAGATCTCTAAGATCATCAAGTCCAGCCATTCCCCAGCACTGCCAAGGCCAGCACTGCCCCGTGTCCCCAAGGGCCACATCCACACAGCTTTTAAATCCCTCCAGGGATGGGGACTCCACCACTGCCCTGGGCAGCCCTTTTTGTGAATAAATTTTAATGCCTGTTTAGAAGTATCTAATTTCTCTGCAGCCATACACATTTTTACAACACATTTATACAACACAGGCAGTGCTGCCTGCTATTTACATGCTTCCTGGCATCCTAATAAAAAGGATGTTCATGTTTCAGTGGGACTCCTCCTGTCAGAACAATTCCCACGTGCTCTGTATGGGTTATGGCTGTTCTGGAAGCAACAGGACTCTGATGCTGGAGAGGGAAGTGTCACGTAATTTCAGGAGCACATGAAGTGGAAGCACAATTCAAAATCTTTCTCTTATTAATATTTGATGTGTTGTTTTCTTTCATCTGTGCTGGAGAAATAAGAGGAGTTAAAAGAAGCAAAATTATTTCAACCTCCACTTTCCCGTCCTGAGGGACTATAAACACCATTTTTCTTCCTTGATGTACCGAGTGAAGTCACTGACAGGTACTGCATTAGGGAGCAGAAACACTCTGTGCTTCTCAGGCTGCTCTGAAAGAAGGAAAAGCAAACCCAGGCAGGGTCTGCAGCTGGCTCGTGGCTCCCGTGGCTGCTGGCGACAGCTCACGTGAGAGCCAGGAAACAGCTGCACAGGAACGGGGCAGTGACACTTGTCAGGGTGCTGGTGACACTGAACTCCAGGCCCAGCTGACTTGTTGTTCTGCTCCCGTGTGATTTGGCTTTTATATTCTCCCTTCTGGAGTTATTTGTTGGTTTTTACCAGCTTATGGCTCGGTAGATCTGTGTGGAACTCCCAAGGACACAGCCACCTTCTCTTTCACTGCTGTGGAGCCCTGCCATTCTCCCACTGCCATTCCACACAGGCAAGGACCCAGGGACAAACGAGGAGTCCTCCTGATCCTTCACATCCCACTCCAGGCCCACACCTGTTGGAACCCTGGGTACTGAAAATTTTGGGCTTTCTGTGCTGAAAAACACAAACGCTCAAGAGAACACTACATCTGACCCGAGGCTGTGGAGAAGGCTTCCAAAATTAAATTAAATAACAGACAAAAAAAACCCAACACATACCCATCAAGAGAAATACTTACACACAGTCATTCCACTGCCACTGGACTAAGGGGTTTCCAGGGAGCAGCAGTGGAAACATGTCCTGCTTGCACTGCCATTTTTACAGGACATCTTCCCCCCCGTGGAAAACCTGCTCAGAAAACAGGCCACACACATGTCAAACTGCTGCTTGGCTGAAATTGTGAGGAAAAAAGCTGATAGGCCAAGAAACCCTTATAATATATTGTAATTAGGAAATAGTTGGCTTCTGATTGTGATAGCATGAATTATAACATCTGTATTGTCTCACCCTTCACACGAGACTGAAAATGGAATAAAAGTTTTTAAAATACCTCTCAGTTGCTCCATCTCTGGGTCAAAAAAGGGCATAATCCAACAGCAAACAGAATTTTTGATGGGTTTATCACTGTAAAGCTTGAGCTTTAATTGCATTGGGTAAGTCTTTCAGCTTGTCTTGGCACCAGGTCACAAGGAAGGTGTCTAAGTGGCTGTGTCAGGTAGTGATGAAATGATCACAAAAGTCTCCAATGATTAGCAATTTACAGAATGCTACTTTATTCTTAAGGGGAAAAAAATGGAAACTTTGTGCAAAATCATCAGTTAGGGCTTTGAATCTCAGACAAATCTGTGTTCAGTGCTAGAGGATGGGAAAGAAGCACTCCAGGGACGTGGTGGTGCTGCTGCTCCTCTTGCTGGTTATCACCTCTGTGGCTCTTTTTCCTGGCAGGGAACAGCAGAGGGGATGAGCAGAGCTCCAGAGCCTGTGATGGAGGCATCTCTCAGGATGGACCCTGTGTGGGAGAAGCCTCAGAGCCCTGGGCTCCCAGACCTGCCAGGTGCCTCAGTGCTCCTCACAGGAGCCCCCCTTGGCAGCACAAATGTGTAATAAATGAGATGAAAGATTGATTGGTGCAGCTAATGAAACCACTGCTCTGGAAATACCAGGGCAGGCCATGGGCTGACTGCTGAATGGCTCCAGTGGGATCACAGGGACTGACACCAGAGCCCACAGACAGGCACAAGTTTCATTTCTGGCAGCAATTCTGTTAATCCAGGTCAATATTTAATAAAATGAGCAAGAGAGAATGATATTTTCTTAAATGCATTTATCTCCTTATATGGGAAAAAAAGGATGGAGATTAAAAGGCCACATACTAATGCTAATTTTTTCCTATGTGTTTTAGTTTGCCTGTGGCTAAAAAACATTCATTCAGGGTGGGAAAGCACAGCAAAAGGCAGGAAATATCCAGTGCAAACAAGACACCAAACACTTCCAATTTAAATGCCCAGCTGGTTTCCGGCCATTTTTGTGGACACAGATCAACTGTGAAAAATATCCATGAGAGATCTGTCCCTCCTTTCTTCCTTTTCCCTACCTATGAGTGTCTTCATAATTCTGTGTTTCCAGAAAGTGCTGGTGAGTTTTACAGCTGAATAAACTCAGGAGTCCCCTTCAAATGCTCTTCCCTGGGCTCAGAGGACCCCGTGGACTACCATGGACACCACGGTCCCAAAGCATTTCCTATCTTTTCCCATCTCCCTTCTCCCAGGAGCAAACTCCATGGATCTGTCTCTCTTCTAGCCACAAAAAGCCCAGTTTGCTTTGATCACCAAAACCTGGCTGAGAATCATCCAGGGACGAGGCCTCAGGCTGGGAGAGTTCCTAGTTTTTATGATTATTTTGGACATGTTTTCTCTTTTCTGCCTTTGGTTCACAATTGTTCATGGGAGGGGAGTGTGTGAGCCCTTTGTAGTCCTTAGATAGCCAAAGCTGGACACAGTAGGCAATCCACTCTGGATTCACTCCCAGCCCACAGCAGGGGCTTTGCAAGACAGTTTTATCTCAGAAAATAAGGGATTCATGCTTGACCTTCTCATGGCAGACAGAGTTCAAATATGAATCCCTCTGCAGATTAAGATAAAGACTTCATTTAAACTGGTCTAAAGGACACATCCTCCTGCTAGAGTTCTCCCAGTAGGAGCAGGGGACTTGCCAGTACAAAGTCTCCTTGCCAAGCTTCTTGTTCTTTGGTGACTGAAAGAACAGATTTAGCCATTCTCCATTAATGCAGACCAGTAATTAAAACCATGTGACACAAGTGTGATTACAAAAACAAGGAGAACTGTGCTAAGCTTTTATACTTTATGACAGCAAAATCCTTCACTGAATCACAGGAATAACCATCCTCCTGCAAAGCTGGGAGTTAAGTGGGGAAGACTTCAAAACCAGAGACAATGAGCTAAGAGGATGGGTTTATTTTAGGTGAGTTGTCTCTCAGTCTTTCTCCAGGAACCACCTGGAGTGACGCTGCCCAAGCTCAGGTGGTGCTGCTGGACAGACAGACAAAGGATGTGACTCCCACTGCGCTCAGCTGTCCAGTCTCTAACCCACAGAGGGAACAGAAGCACTGCAAATCACCATCTTTTCTTTCAAATGAGTTTTTCTTTTGGGCAGGAAATGTCATCAAAGTTTTGTTTTGGCTTCCTCTTTCATGAAAAAAAAAATGCAGGCAGATGGGAGCATGTGTGAGAGCATTAAAAGGGCTGTCCTGCATCTTTGGAAAACAGACTCTTCCAAACCTCAGACCACCTTTTCTTTGGGAATATAGACTTTTTAAAAAGAGTTAATTATAGTCTTATCTCATAAAGTAAGGGATTCTTGCCTGACCTTCCTGTGGCAGCTAGAGCACACACGTGAAGCTCGCTGAAGATGAAGACAAAGGCTCAGTTTACACAGGTGAACCCCAATCCTCTGCCTAAACCCTGCTGAACTTTTAATGGCTCTGACACCCCCAGCCTCCCCCTGTAAAAACAAGCCTTGGGTGTCTGCCTGCACACAGCACAGGAAAGTGGGACTCTTCCAGGAAATTCTCTGTTTTCATTCCTCAAAAAAAAAACCCCAACAACTGCCTTCAGCTGATTTTTGCTCCCTGCACCTCAAGTGGGCACCCATGGGTGCACCCAAACACATCCCCCTGACTAGGAATGACAAGAACAAACACTGCAGTGTCATTTCCCCTGCACAAAAGCTCCTCTGCCTTCTTCCTTCCCCAAGAAAGTGGAGCAGCCATGCCTTTTTCAAACACAGCCCTCCTCATATGAAATTGCCTTCTGGATCCTGTGGTGTGACTTCCCACATGTGGATTTTTTCCATTGTCCTTGGCAGCTAGAGGAGTCAAATGCCAAGTGGTGGAAGATATTTTCTATAGCCACAGCATCTGGCTTCCTGGCTGGTTGCTGTGTCAGTCGTGCTGTTGACTGTGGAGCTACCTCTGTTCCTGTTTGGTGTTTAAATCCATGGAGTTGCTTCATCCCCATATGCTGTTTCCCTTTCTCACTTTTCAACTGCTTTGAACATTTCTCCAGAAATTAATATTTCCTTGCATAGTTTCCACATGGGTTCAAGATGAGAGATTTCCCTGGAATGGTTTTTCTCCTCATGTTGGGAAGGTTCTGGAGAAATCCTCCAAGTTCATCCACGGTCACATTTATGATATTGCTGAGAGTTCTCCCATGGCTTTATGACAGATGGTATTTGCTCTAAAAACAACCATATTTTCTGTTAGTTCAGTGCTGCTCCGTACTGGTGGTTGTCTCCTTTGGAAAATTACATGCCTTCCACCCCAAATCACTTTTTATCTAAAACATTTGGAGTGTTGTTTTGTAGGAAGTGTATTAATTTGGTTTGTTCTAATTACCAGGGGGTACAACAGGCTGGCCCTCAATGACAGATAATTTAAAGACAGAGTTTTCATAAAACTGTGGGACACATCTTAGACAGAAGAGATGCATAAAGCTATTGACAATAAAACTACTTTGTTTCACTGAAGCAACCAAGGATCAGTAGGATCAGACTCAGCAATTTTGGTGGGGTTTAGTTGTTAATAAGTTTTGTATAAAACTAGATTCTCAGCGGCTATAAATCAATATATCTTTATTGAGTCAAATGTAACCAGCCCAGAATCCAGCACACTGCTTTCTCATCTATTTGAAAAATATGGGAAGACAATGCTGGGGACAAAGAAAAGAGAGAAAAAAGTCTTTTGACAACATTAAAGTTCTGCTACCTGATGAGCAGTTCAAAGGCTGGCATTTTTTACCCATAAAGGAAAGCTGTCCTGCTGCTGCTGAGCTCAGCACTGCAGAGGGCACACAGGAAAAGCCAATTTCCCACCTGCTCCTGATTAAAATGAACATTTCTGCTCCTCTGCTACAAAAGCAGCTGCACTCATAACACCAGGAGCACTGCCAAGACAAAATATGCAGTGAAGAGGGGGAAAGATGGGCAGATAGTGACAGGACAAGGGGGAATAGCTTTAGACCAAAGGAGGAGAGATTTAGATTAGATATTGGGAAGAAATTCTTACCTGTGAGGGTGGCGAGGCCCTGGCACAGGTTGCCAAGAGAAGCTGTGGCTGCCCCATCCCTGGAGTCTCCATGACCTGAAAGAAATGAATAAACAGCTGTTAGACACCACAGTTCTTCAGCAGACAGGAATCAGCACGTGTGAACTGAGGACATAAATTAATGAAAATCTCAGTATCTTGTTAATTATGCCCTAAGCCATGTATACCCCACAAATCAGTAGCTTTACAAACCTGCACAACTCTTCAGCACTGCAATCTTTTCTGGCTTATACTACAACAGGGAAAATTCTTTTTTAGGGATTTTTTTCTTAGGTTGTCTTTTTTTTGACATTATGTGGTTATGGGTTACAATACCTAGGAAATTAAGGTTTATGCTACAATGTCAATGTTACTTCAACTATAGAGGAGAAGATTGTGCAATCTCAGAAGACCATCTGGTAAGAAATTGTTTTTGAAAGACATAAAAGCCAACAGATAGCACTGTTCATCAGCTTCACACCACCAGAAACCATCGGGTTTATCTCTGTACAGAGACCATCCGTGTCATCAGTCACATAATTTAGAGTGAGAAATATATAAAGATTCTGTTCAGTGGCAATTACAGTTATAAAGACCAATAGAGAAATCATTTGCTGTGCTGTCAGCTATGGGATTATAGATTTCATGTGAGGTTTTAGTGACCTCAGGGCATTAAAAGTGATATCCCTCTCAGCACAGCAGATTGAAAAGTATTGATGAGAAAGTCAAGATGAGAGAACAGCAGCTTGCTAAGGCATTCCTCTGCCTCTGCCCATTTACTGCTACATTAATCTTTCCTTGATCTATTAAATTCCGTTTTCTTGGACATTTATTCTGGGGACATGGAGGAAAGGAGCTGAACCTGTATCATCACGTCAGCTGGCACCCTAAAAGGACTCCAAAGCCATGAACACAAAAGGATAGGAAATATGTCACTTGGCAGTGCAGGGTGTGAGCTTTCCACCAACAAATGAGTGAGACTGTGACTTCCTTTTCCCCCAGTGGCATTGGCATCAAGGCTCTTAAAACTGAAAACATTTTCATTTTGCCACGTTTTGCCACCACAACCAATCTTATCTTCACAGCAAAAATGATCCTGCACAGACTGAGTGAGGGGCTATATTGACTTCATTAGGGTCAGCAGTCCATCTGCTTGTAGCTACTCTGTACAATGTTTCTTCACATGAAATACTGAGCAAGGCATTCCAAATCAGGTGGACTCCCCATCCCTGGAAGTGTTCCAGGCCAGGTTGGAAGGGGCTTGGAACAACCTGAGACTGTGGGAGGTGCCCCTGCCCGTGACAGGGGGTGGAATGAGATGATCTCTAAGGCCCCTTCCAACCCTCTACTCTCTGCAAGGGTGTGCTGCAAAGACCTTCAGACAGAGAGTAAAAGGTACCAAAAAAGTAAAGCAGACCATAAGCAGTGCTTTACAAACACTGAAGGAGTGCTGCCAACAGATTCTTTCAAAGCTTTCTGGAGGAAAATCCAGGAGGGCAATGTTCAAGCAGATGCAGAGCACAGTGTGGGTTTACCTGCTCTTGTAATGTAACTCTGGTGGGAAATTAATTCACAGCTTTAGAATTGCAGCTTCAACATTAATTCTTGAAGAGATATTAATTCTCTTGAAGAGATTCAGTCTGAGGCAGTGGTCATAAGCTTCTACCCCTCAATGCCCCTCAAAATGTGCTCCTCAAGGCAGCGAGTTACCTGCCTTGCTGAGAGGTGAGCTGTGACCATGGGTGGTCCCAGCAGGACTGAAGGACATTCCTTTCTGCACTTTGGGGAAGACTTTATCATGTCCCTGTCTGGAGGAACAGAAACTCCTCTCTTGCTCCTCATTACAGCCCCCAAGTCTGTGTGTGAGCTGCTCAGCCTGCACAGCTGCACTTCAGAGCAGAACTGCTTCTTCTCCAAGCTGCAGACAAGCTTAGACTCCCTGAGTCATCAAAACTTCTGTCATGAAGCATTAGCAGAGGGAAAGGTGAAAATAAATACTTGAAAATAAAACAGGCTTTCAGCTGGTTAGATTCCTTGGAATTTCATATTTAACAGAATGAAAACCTCATTTAATGTCTTCTTCAGCAGTGGCCAGTGCTCAAAATGGTTCATAACTTTGCTGCTCACAGACCCCACCGAATGCCAAGGGGATGGAAGGAGTGGTAGATTTGGCAGTGCTGGGTTAATGGCTGGACTTTATGACTTTAAAAGCTTCTTCCAGCCTTAATGATTCTGATTTTATCCCTGCTGAGCTTCGCTTGCCCCATCCAACTCTCCAGCTGCACATCTGCAGCCCCTTGGAGCAGCCCCTTCACTCTGTGGCTCAGGGAAAATTGTTCTAATTTAAGCCACTGTTACTGATAAAAGGATGAAGAAAAACATTGCATTGTCCATAATCAAACTGGGATGACTCTGAAGGTGCTACAGGTGCAACTGGCAGCAGCCTCAAGCCCAGAGTCACAGCCCTCACCTCTGACTGCAGGTGTGCACAGAAAAGGATGGACGAACACAGCTAAAGTACTCAGTTAACCAGGTTTACCTGGCTGTGCATCTAATTTCTTTTTCTTCCTTTGTGCTGCCTGATTTGTATTCCCCAGAAATAGTCACTCTTTAGGATTTAGAAAATAATCTGCATGTTCTGGAGAAAATCACATTTTCTTTTTCATCTCTTTGTCTCTCTTGCTGTCAAAATCTTATTTTATGTCTTCCTCTTGCAATCCATTTTAACAATGGCAGAGGCACAGGTAATATTTCTCTGTGCTTGATGAACTGAGGGACACTTGCTTATATAACTGGGGGACAATGATTATGTCTGAGTCTTTGTGAAAGATTTGAAAGCATGAGGGGAAAATGATGTATCCCAGCAGCATCTCACTTATCCTCACATAAAGAAAACAGCTCTGCAAACTAAAGTGTCTCATCCATATTCAAAGTTAAAATCAAATAAAACAACACCTCAACAGAGTGAGTCCAGCCTGCCAGGGCTGCCTCACCCAGGATTATCAACTCTCCCAGTGGTGTTGTACTCAATTTTCTTTATTCCAGTTAGGAAAGACAAAAAATGACTTCTCACCAGTGTGATATTGGGTTAATGGATGTCTCAAAGCCCCTGGCTGTGATTCCTCCTGATCTTTCACGACGTTTTTGGTGTAACACTCATATCTGTGCCAGAAGCAATGAGTCTAGCTGATAAAATACAATCTAAAAAGGAAATGCAGCCTTTCACAATGTGACATGTACCTCAAAATCATTAAACTAAGCAACAAAAGCACATGGCCTAAATCCATTTTCCATTATTTCCACACATAATTGTGTTTATCCTCAGAAACCAGCCTGTACAATGTACCTAGCAGAAAGAAAAACAGAGAAATGTCCATCATACATCACAAAAGGAAGGGAGTTTCTATTTCTACAATTTTGACTTACAATTCTCTCACTGCAGCACTTCAGCTCACAAAGTTTTCAGCAGATTCCACCACTGGAAGCAGTCATGATGCTGAGGAAGTTCCAGGGAAAGGATATGCATAACCAGCCCAATTTTTTTCACTCTTCACTGCACTTTTCTAAGAGCCTGAGAAGGAGAGAGATTCCAGGAATATTCTTGTGCAGTGAAATTACAGGGCTGGTCCTTGTTAAGGGTAGTGATGGCAGTGGTGAATGAGCACTGATTGTTGTTACCTCTTACAATTTAAAATATAGTTATTGCAGATGAATAATGCATGAGCTTGGAATCTCTTCCCGAGGCACTTGGAGACCTGAGTTGAGATGCACAGCACAGGCACATGGCTGTGATTGCCTTCAGTGTGCTGCCTTATTGTTCTGAAACACAGCATAATGATCCCTCTTAAAACATCAGTTTATAAAACTCACACCCACCAGGAACGGGGAGGATTTGTAGAATTGAACCTCTCACAGCTCCTGTGCCTCACCAGCACCTCAGACCCAGGCTGATCAGTGCTATCTGTTAAAAACAGGAAACAGAATTTGGGGTTTTAGACAGAAATCATGTTCCTGCATCACCTCAAAGGCTGCTACGTGTCCTCTGCTGGCTTTGCAAAGGTAATGGGTTATTGATCGCTGCTGATCAGGCAAATGTGCCTCCTCATGAATATGCAGACACAACATCGGGAGTGCTCTGAGCATCACAATGTTTTCACAAGGTTAGGCTGGGTTCCTCAGCCCAGTATTCTGGGCTTTTTAAAAATGGCTCTCTTTGCAATCTCAATTAAAATGGACTAATTTATACTCCACACAACATCCAAGAAATCACTTAAAGTCCCTCAAAAATGCCATGTCAGCCCTGAAGCCTTGCTCTGCTACTGCTTTTCTTGCCAGATCTCTCCTTCAAAGGAGACACAACAGTGAGCCTGGATATGCCTTATTTCAAGGGATTGAGAAATTCAGCATTCCTCCCTCTTCCTGCATGAAAACCTCTGCAGAACAGACAAAATGTCACCTTATTCCACTCTTAAACTTCTGGTCATGTGAGTGCTTCTCTGGACAGCTCTACCTTCTTTTCTCAGTGTTTCTTATTAAGGGACAGGGTTTTCATGGCTCACAGCAGTGGCTTCAGAGATGCTTCAGGTTTGTACTTAGGAAAGTGGCTCCTCTTTAAATAATGGAGAATAGTCTCTGTCCTAAAAGACCTTTTTCCTATGGGGAAGTATCAGGGAGAACTAGGAAGCACTATGGAACTTAAAGCACTGACTGCTTTCACTGACAGAGCCCTGAGACAGCACTCCCAAAACGTTCTCTGTAGCTTGTTCAACACACAGGGAATTTTGGATAAGTAGGATTCCTATTAGTGTCTCAATTATGAATAGATGTAAAGTCAGGCAACATTAAAAGCAGTTTCCCAGCTGTTTCAGCAAAACAATTGCTTTGTAAATAAGGTGAATGTTATGTCAAAACAGCTGTGAAAGTGACTTTATTGAGTCACTGGGCACAGATATCATGTAACTTATCCTTTAATTACTCTGAAACTTTGTAAATTTTGCTAACAAATAACATGTGACAGCAGGATATTTATGGATTCCTACAGATTGCCGTGAAATTACCCTTAGAGAGCTTTGTGATGTGTGTACTGTGGAATTGTTATGTCTTTATTTTGGTGTGTTGCAGTCTTAAATCTCTAAGGCATCCCCTCATTCACCACCAGGCCTGGCGGGCTCTTTGCATTCATGTCAAGGGAGGCTGTCAGGGAGCAGACACAAATACTAACACGTGTCTTCCCTAAAACAATTGACTTTTGCTGTGTTTCTTATTACTCTTCTCCCTGAAGGGTAGTAGAAGTCTTTTAGATTGAAAACAACATTGTTATGCCATGTGTGGAGAAAGCAGAGCTGGCTTCAAAAGTGACTTTAGTGCAAACTGTGCTTCTGTTTAGGTGACAACAACAGCCTCCTTATAAGCTCTGTGTGCGAGGGACTAGGGATGAGAGTGTGATTTCCACAGCAGTTAAACTGTGCCAATCACAGTCCAAAGCAAGCAGCTCAAAGCAGCAAGGACAAACCCCCTTGGTTTTGGCAGTGATATTTGGTGGGGACACTTCAGAAAGTCCTAAAATGGTCTCAGTGTGGGATTCCTTACAATCAGAAGGTTTAGGCAAATTACAAAAGGCAGGCCTCAGAGACAGCAGAACTGTGATTAGAGCTAAGCAGTAGCCATAAGATTTGTCAGCAGAAAAATTATACAAGAAGTAGAAAGTAAAGACAAATAGAACAATGGTCTGTGTATTAACACTTGAGTAGAATAACTCACTTAGTTACAAAAAAGTACATCTAGCAAGATATTAAGAAGTTCTAAGCTTAATAATAAAGCTCTGTGCATTGTATTTTAAAGCTTACAAGCAGGTATTGTATTTGAAATAAGCCAGCATTGTTTTAACCAAAGGTACGTGTGCTTATAGTAGTTAGATAAAATTACTGTCAATATACTTTTACTTCGTATGATTAGTCAAAAAACTTTTAAAGTAAGTTGTAACATTAAGATCATTGTCTGCTACCAAAGATGTGAGCTACTAACATCCTCCTATTATCATAACCATGTAATGAAACTAGTGCTAAAAAATAAACAACACAAAACGCATTCCTCAGCAGTCCCATCCCATCCATAATTTGTACATAGTCCCCCAACCAACGATAAAAGGGAATTTAAAGCTCATCTCATTTCCACCCTCTGCCACGGGCAGGGACACCTTCCACTAGACCACGTGGCTCCAAACCTTGTCCAGGCTTTCCTGGGAAGCTCTCAAGGAAAGAGGGTGACAGGTGAAGCCATCACTGGTTTTTGTGGCTATGCCAGGACCAAACTCCTCTCCTCCCCTGAGTGTGTTAGGAGAGCTCCATCCCACCACAAGTAAGTGACACGAGGGTCTCAAGGACTCTGCAGGTCAACAGCAGCTCTGCTGCTTTTAAAGAAGAGCTATCCAGCACTTCTGCCCCCTGATCTGAGGGGTCATGAGATTGATGTGCCTTATTTGTATCCGTGCCACTTTGATGTTAAAAGTTTAGAAGCAGCTGCTGTCACACTCCTGGAAAAATGGGAAAATACAGGGCCCTGGAGAAAAAGTAGATGGAAAATTATAAATAAACTTGTGAGAAGATTGCAGTGTGAAAGGCATCATGTTGTTCTTTGATGGTCTGGGAGCTGACTGAAACTTATTAAAGACATTTTTGTGACTAATTCTTCAGCAGCTCTTCAAAATCAAGAAGAGCTACTTGTTGTTGTTTTTTACTTAATATTACTTTTTAATTCACTTCTTGGTGTCACAGCTTCCAGTGGGAATATTTTCCACTAGAAATTTGGTATTAATTGACTGTGGATATTCTTCAACTGTTCCTAATGAGATACCCATTCACTAAAGCTTTCATGGAAATGACCATCATGCATTCAGCTAAGGGAAGAGTCCTGTGAAAGTGACACCAGTATTGTTTAGTCTAAATAATTACTGACATTCCAGGAGGACACTGGACTGTCAGTAATTATTTTGACTAAATAAACCACACTGTGTGAGGCACAATGTTCTGTAATAATAAAAACATTATTCCTGATAAAATGTTATTTGTCAGTCCCCTGATTGTTATCCAGGATGTTTCTTTTCCAGTCAAACTAGAGACATACAGCTCCAGCTCTGGGTCAGCTTTGCCCAGAAAAAAATCAGGAAAAAAGAAAGAGAAAAAAAAGTCTCACTTGCTTTTTAGCTGGCTGTATGTTTCCTAGAAATCTTAAAGAAATCATTTTGATGCTGTGGTAATTCTCTTTATTTACAATGACCAAAAGAGACCAGAGGAGGCCATGAAGATGCCCCAGAGGATGAAGAATCTCTGCTACAAAGGCAGGCTGGGAAGTGTTCACCTGGAAAAGGATCCAGGGACACCACAGAGCCCCTTCCAGTGCCTAGAGGGGCTCCAAGAGAGCTTGAGAGGGGCTTTGGACAAGGGCTTTGGACAAGGGGTTTCAAAACTTGTGTCACTGGCCTAAACCTGATCCCATCATCAGGCCACTGGCAGCACAGATCAAACCAAGCATTTTCTAACATCGAAGTCTCTTCTTGACTGCTCATTTTTAACTGGCCTCCTCACCCATGAGCAACAATTCTGTTCACAACGATTACACAGTTGTGCCAGCCCTGAGCAGAATGAGAGTGGGTTTTGAAGAGATCAAGCAACAATTGATAGATCAAGACTGGGAATAAGCCCTCTTTTATCTGGAAAAACTGTAATGGAAATAACCAGAAAAATGTATTTTATTACTTTCCCAGAGGACTCGATTAGGGAACCTGAAGGCAAAGGCTGCTCTATGGAATTAATGATTTGAATTTTAACTGAAAATGCTGAGGCTCAATATGAAAAACTGTTTTAGACAGCAGGAGAGCGTTTGCCCATTTTTTTAAAGTGTTTTTATTATTTGTACTAGATATATTTGCATAATTTGTACATCCAAAGTATCCCAACTGGGACTAATTATCCACTGTGTTAGACAACATACAAACACACAACAGAGCCAACCTCTGATCTGGGAGTCACAATCCAGTGCTCAGTTTCAGCAAACAACACTTGATAAGCCAAAGTGTTCATTCTCTTTTCTCTTTTTGCCCCCATTTATTAAAAAGGGCTCTTAGCCAAACCCTCAGTGGCCCTTTCAGAAGGCAGAAGAACAAGGAAATATTGTGCCCTTGTTAGTGCAGAGGGCTGGGGTTTTCAAATCAAAGCCAAGTCTCCATGCTCTGGAGCAGACTTTATGTCTGACAAGACGCAGTTCAGCTCCTCTGTGCCTCCAACAACCTATTTGTAAAAGGGTAGCAGCACTCCACACCCTCTTCGGGGCAGGCTGAGAGGGAAGGCATGAAGATTTGTAGAGAAATTCCTAAAAGGATTTAAGAGACTGATGTTTTAGGATTTTGTCACCCTGGGACTAGATGGGGTGCTCATTCGGTGCAGTTTTGTTTCCTCATGGAAGCAGTAAAATTTATGATTTCCAGCACTAAAACTCAGAACTTGCAGGGTTGGATGTGTTTCTCCAGCCAACTTTGCTGTTCCTGATAATATCCCTGTTTATAAATGCCTGCTCCTGCCCCACCATCAGGTGCACAGTGCAACTCCACTGCCTTTAACCTGACACACCCTCATAAAACCTGGGCTGGTGTTCAAATCCAAATCCAACTCGACATCATAAGCTGAACCATCAAGAGGAAAATGCCAGCTGTAAAACTTGTGAAGTTCCAGCTTCTGGGAGGCTGCAACACTCCATGTTCCAACTGCTTGTTGAGGTCAGGAATGAAAAATGAGCCAATGAGGATTTTTATCAAATGCACCACCAGTTCTCTGGCATGGATTCGTCCTCTTTACTCACAGAGGGCAAAGCCTCACGGAAGGAGCATTTTCACCCCTGTTTTCTGCTTCTTATCTGGGGATACCAATTTCATATCCTGGTTCTGAACAGACCTCCAGCATTGTAAAATGTGTCCTATACTTCAGAACAGGCTCCCCAGTGAATGGTCACGGCCCCAAGGCTGCCACAGCTCCAGGAGGGTTTGGACAACACTCTCAGGCACAGGGTGGGATTGTTGGGGTGTCCTGGGCAGGACCAGGAGTTGGACTGGATGATCCCTGTGGGTCCCTTCCAACTCAGGATATTCCACGATTCTGTGATCTTTGTATCCTGCCCAAAAACCAAGGATTTGCAGTGAGATGTCCTGTTAAGCTGATTGCACTCAAACTTCTACAGCTCCTCCAGAAACAACTTCTGAAATCAGGTCACTACCAATGGCAGTTCTGGGGGAAGCACTGAGCAGGAGGAAGGCTGCTGTGGATGAAATCTAGGCACACAGTAAGCATGAATAATCTCTGTGAACAACAAAAATACTCAGTGCCCACTCAGAGCAGAGCAGCAGAAGAGCATCTAGAGAATAAATCCATTAATTCCAGAGCTAACCAGACTCCTTTACACAGTTCAGTTAGGACCTGTTTAATTACAGGAGCGTGGAAAAGTGTTGCCAACAGTATTAGATTGCCAAGTAATTTTCCTTGTGAAGGTATTCATTCACTGCTTGAGGAGCAGAGCTCTGGAACAGCACATTTCTACCTCCAGTGTGATTGAAGGACAAACCAGGAGCTGCATTTGCAGAGC
Source organism: Ploceus nigricollis (assembly GCA_013399945.1). Taxonomy (NCBI): domain Eukaryota; kingdom Metazoa; phylum Chordata; class Aves; order Passeriformes; family Ploceidae; genus Ploceus; species Ploceus nigricollis. Next base: position 32,670 of record VXBC01001264.1, on the reverse strand, counting down.
ACTGAGCAAAGGAAGTTACTGGAGAGCTGCAAGGTGAAACAGCTAAAAGGTGCTCACTACTCCAGAGTGTCCTGAAGGTCTGCTCTCCCACTGAGGGAACTGCTGCCTGGAGGAGGCCAGGTGGGGATTCACTCTGGGTGTCCTGGGCAGAAATCAAGCCCTGGGCAGTAGGGAGGCTGCCGTGGCTGACATGGTCAGTACCAACAGCTCTGGAAGCAAATCATCTCCTTACTGGCCCACTACCTCCCTCCAGCTCCTGGTAATTACCTAAAAATACCTTAAATAAATTTCTACGAAGATATTTCATTTGATATAGAAGGAAAAAAAAAAAGTAAACAGGAACATTGGGAAAAAAAATTCTCCTTCTATTAAAAGTTTCTGGAAAAAGGAAAATAGTCCTATTCAAGAGTTCATGAATGTAATAAATTAAATCTCTGGTTTGGTTGAAAATACCTACTGGAAAATGAAAGGTTACTCTTTGTGAGGTGCTCCAGCAGTCAGGTGTTTTTAAGGGAGGACAGCAGCCATGGGATATGCAGTATCACTGCAACATTCACTCTGCTGTAAGGTTATAGGGAGGGAGAACCTGCCCCCTGAATTAAGAGTGCCTTAATTCCGTATATCTGAGCTCCTGCTGGCTCCCAGGCCCAGCAGGATTTGTGGCTCTGAGCTGTGAGGAAAGCTGACTCCTGGCAGGGCCACGTGCAGGGCACTCCAGGAGCCTGCTGTGACAAGGCTCTCCTCTTCCTCAGCCAGGAGATGATCCCAGGCAGACATCCCCCAGCTCTGCCCACACACAGCACTGATGTGGGGGTGTTGTTTGGGTACTTGGGGCAGACTTTACAAGAAGCCAAACAGACTGGGCTCCAAGACACTACAGCATCAGAGCACTCAGATAATGCACAGAATGGGTGATAAACTGGGCATTTATTATTAACTGAAAAAATGAATGAACTTTTTTTTTCTTATAGAGAAGTCTCCATAACATTAACAAAAAGAACTTCTCTCCCTAAGTAAACAAAAAAAAGACTATTTTAGAAGTAATAAACTGACTAGGAATTTTAAGTTTTGGTTCTTGACATTATCAATAAAAAATAAAAGTTATAAAGTGAAGAAAAATATTTTGAAGAATTTATTTTAATTCTTACTACTTTTTTTCTTTTAATTGCT
>VXBC01001264.1:577-31292 GCA_013399945.1 Ploceus nigricollis | reverse complement strand
AAGTAAACTAAAAAAAAAATTATTCTAAAAGTAGCAAACTAACTAAAATTTTAAGTTTTATTTCTTTACATTCTCAGTATGGAAAAAAAAATTATAAAAAGAAAAAAAAAGTGTTCTAAAAGTTTTGTTCTAATTTTTATTACTCTTAGTTACTGTTAATAAAATTTTCTTTATACCCTTTGAAGTTTTAAACCTACTTTACCTTGCTCCTAATCCCACCTCACAACAAGAAGTAAATACACCAGTAATTAACCAACACTAAACCCACCACACTCATTAGTACATTAACCAAAAAATCTCAAAATTAACTGAAGATTAAACTCTTCCCCAGAGAAACAAAACTCAGCATGGTTTCCACAAAACCCCTGGGGAAAAGCTCGTGCCCCCAGAGACAACAATACAGGCAATGAAAAAATCACCACTTTTGAATGATTCTCTCAGTATCCATCCCTCACCTCTGGTCCATGACAGAGGTTTTCCTTCACCCAGATCTGAGTCCTTCCAAGCTTTGTTAATTCTGCTTCCTTGCCTGGCAATATACCACCTGTGTTATTCTTGTTTTCTTTGGGATTCATAAAGGAAAACCAACAAACTTTAAACTGCAATTAATTTATCACTAGACATATCATCTTCAGATTGCTTCACCACTGCCCCAGCAGCATTTGCAGCCCATCTTCAGTGAGGCCAAGGCTGACACGAGCACATCAATCTCTTCTTTTTTTTTTTTTTTTTGCCCTGTAGGTCTGTAAATACCAACTACTCCCAGGCAGCTGGTGAGAAAGGAGTTGCTGCGTTGAGTCAGAAGCTGCAAGCCCAGGCATTCAGCAGGAATGTTATAAATGTGTGCCAGTGGTTAGGGTGGGGTACAGCTGGTTACCTGGGACTGGGGCTGTTGGGATAGCCCAGATTGTCTCTTTGGGAAGCAGGATGCAGAGAGACTTTGGCCAAGGCAGCTGCAGTACACAAACCACTCAAGGATTCTGTGAGATCCAGGAAGAGCAGTGTGTAGCACTGAGCGTCACAGTTCATCTGGTCATTTCTTAAAACACATTTATTACACCCCTACTCCAGATGATGAATTTTTATCATAAGGTTCCCCCCAGGAAAGGAAACTAAGACATATGAGATCTGGGAAATAACAGAGAGTGCAGTCACAGTGCCTAGGCCTGAGAGGATGCTGGGCTGAGTAATCTGTATATAAAGAAAAGAGAAAAGGTCATTTTGAGGGAAGACAGTAAATATGGTTTACAAGTAGTAGAAATAAATAATCCTTGCAAACCACTGGAGGTGATACAAACCAGCTGGGATGAGCAGACAATGGGAAAAAAGAGCAGATTTTCCTATATAGACCCAAGAAACCGTAACCCCCTCCCTGCCACCCTATCCCAACCCTGTGATTTACACACACCTCTAGCTCAGGAAAAAAAAATCTGCTGGGTTTTTAAGTCTATAATAAAGGGCACATTTTTCCTACGCTGAAAAAAAGGTTTGTTTCAAAGCCTTTAAGCCTTATGTTGGGGTAAACTTTCCACAGGGCAAGTAACTCTAATCATATTTGGAATATATTTGGTTTAAAAGAGGAGAAGTTTGATCTGANTTTAAGTCTATAATAAAGGGCACATTTTTCCTACGCTGAAAAAAAGGTTTGTTTCAAAGCCTTTATGCCTTATGTTGGTGTAAACCTTCCATAGGGCAAGTAATTCTAATAATATCTGGAATAAATTTGTTTTAAAGGAGGAGAAGTTTGATCTGGNCACACACCTCTAGCTCAGGAAAAAAAAATCTGCTGGGTTTTTAAGTCTATAATAAAGGGCACATTTTTCCTACGCTGAAAAAAAGGTTTGTTTCAAAGCCTTTATGCCTTATGTTGGTGTAAACCTTCCATAGGGCAAGTAATTCTAATAATATCTGGAATAAATTTGTTTTAAAGGAGGAGAAGTTTGATCTGGGGAAGAGTGTCAGGCAATGGAATGTGAGTCAGTCTAACAGACTGCTTCTGATGTCCTCTGCCTGGCTCAGGAAAACCATGTCCAACAGCTCATTGCTCAATGAAATGTCATCAGGTGGCCTCAAAGAGATCAACTTCCTAAGATAACAAAAAAGCCTGGGATATTCCTTCATCTCGTGTCTTTCATAAATTTGGAAGAGCAGAATTGGAAACATACAGAAACGTGCTCCTTCTGCCCTTGAGAAAAGCTGGCACTGGGGGACTGAAGGTAGGAAATTCAATGCCAGCCATGTTCACTCAGTATTTTGGGAGCTCCCAAGCAGAACTGCACCATCCCTGCTGTGCCCAGGCAAAAACCTGCCATTAACTCATCTGTAAAAGCACACCCTAGATGCTACCCAGACATGGAAAACACACCCAAAACTATTCCCAGATAGCCTCAAGAATGTCTGAGATGCCTTTGCCAAGGTATTTAAGGGTATAATTAGACAGACCTTTTAGAAATTAAAGGTGATGAAGTTGTAATGAATGAAATTTTCTTTTAAGTGAGGTTTGGAGTATGTAATGGATGAGGCACAGAAAGAGTTGGGGAAGGAAAAACATCCTGGGAAAGTCCAGTTGTCCTGGAGAAAGAATAAATACAAATGAACAGCACAACATTCACTCCAAATTTTCTTACAAAAAACATTCTTTCTTACATCTTCTTACAAAATTTGCTGTTGCCATTTGCTACACAGCAGAATGTTTTGTTTATGCTCTCTTTTCCTAAATTGCACCAAATGTCATTGGGAAGAATGATGTAATTGGATATAACATGAAGGATCACTGTTCCCATTGCTTTTACCTATGACTAAACTATTTAATCATGCCCATTACATTGCTGATGATGAGCTTGCTGTGAAACACAGATTTTAAAACAATTCCTGCCAACTCCTCAACCTTCACTATTTTTTTTTCCAGCCATGGAACTGTGTCAGACAGACTCAGAACACATTTTTATTAATCTGTGCTAGAAAAAAACCTGGTCACATCCAAATCTGGGTGTGTACTGGCAGAGTTATAAAGGCATGACTGCAAGGTGGCACATAAATCAGATCACTGCATGGGAAAGCCCCCACCTTCAGCAGACCAATAAATAGGTCAGCAGCAGTAAACAGGTCAGGAATTCAGGATTTGAGGGAAAAATGAGATTATATAGCAAAGGAAGAAAGCTTATCCCCATTCCCATGCATAGTATGTCTTCTTTCTGTATTGCGATGGGTTTTTTATTATGAAGCGATGGATGATTGTTGTTTCTCTTTTAGGATTTGTAATAGTCATTATGAACTTATTTTGTAAATATAGTATGATTTTTAAAATTTTTGTGACAGTGTTTATGGGTGTTATTAGATTTTAATATTTGGTTAAAATATATCAGAAATTATAGTGGTATTTGTGTTAGTGTTTAGTATACTTGTAATATTAATTGTTTTACTATGATGTGTTAGACTGTAAGCTAGTTGTGGTTATTTATTGTTGATATATTTCATTTAAAGGATATTAGGTGTTGGACTAAAGTTTTTAAGTGGCACTAAGAAAACCAACATGCAAGAAACACAAGGTTTGGATTTTTCTAGTTCCACATGAAAGAGCAGTGGGGTGAGGAATGGGAAAAAGAAGCTGTTTGAGGGTTCCTGTGCATGTCTCTCACATCAGGTGTGTATGATGGCATTAGCCCTTCATGTGACTAAATCTCTTTTCTCACTTGAAACAGAAGCTTTGGCCAGGACATGGGTGGTGCCATCTGGGCACACAGCTGCAGCTCCCCCAGCACATCCCAGCTGTTCAAAGAGGGAACAAAGCCACTGCCTTCGGGTCTCCTGGGACTGTTGGGACAGTGATACCAAGCTCCACACATACAGTCCCCCAAGACAAAATCACATGAAACCCAGAGTATGCAAAAATGAGGGCTAGACTTGACTCCAAGAGCATGAAAACTCTTCAGAGGTTTTTCATATCTGAAAAATCTCTAAACTCAACAAAGTTCTTGACTGATATTAATAAATACAAGATCACTTATCAGTAAATAACCTTTGGTAATGACCACCACTGGGAACTGCTTTTAATTCTCATCTGCTTCTTATTTATTCAAAAGTATGTGCTACATTTTAGCATCTCAGGACTAACCTCGTACATTTCCTGTTTGTTTCATAAATACAGAGACGTGTTCCCTGAAACAAGACACAAACCCCCAGACAGCTCGAACGTCCTTCCAAGCAGTTGTAGAACAGCAAGGTTCCCTCCAAGCCTCCTTTTTTTTGAGGCTGAGCCCTGTATCTCCCTCAACTGCTCATCGTCAAATGTCTGCTCCAGATCCTACCCCAGCTCCGTTCCATTCTCTGACCATGCAGAAAGACCTCAATGTCTTTCTTATTGTCACGGGCCCAAAACCAACTCAGGAAACTGAGGTGCCTCAGCAGCCCCAGCAGAGAGGGCTGAGAACTGCCCTGCTCCTGCTGCCCACACTTGTGCTGCTACAGGGCCAGCTGGCAATGGCCTGCTTTGCCACACGGGCACATGCCACCTCACATTCAGCTGCTGTCAACCACCAACCCCAGATCCTTTTCCACCCAGCAGCTTTCCAGATGCAATTCCCCACACCCCCAGCATGGCTTGAGACTGCTGTGAGTGGAAGCTGAGTGTCTGAAAGGGCAGGAGCAGACACCAGGACTGGGTAGGCTTTTATGTCATTGGAGCTGAGAATGCTGATGGGACATTGAACACATCCGGGTCTGCAACTTGCTTAGGATATCACAGTTGGCACAGTAGATGACAGGACTAAGACTCGTGGGCTGAGACTTCAATCAGCAAAACAAATCACAACAAATTCTACAGGTGATGAAAAGGCCACACTGGCTCACAACCAGCTGCCCCATGAGTCGCCAACAAGTTGCATTTGTGCAGTGGAGCAGACTTGGTGTCAGGTGTGGGCTCTCCCTGGGATCTGGGGGATCTGCTGTCCCACCTGTGTCCCCTGCCACCTCCCTGGTGCCGGGGCTCAGGAGCAGGACAGGCCTCAGCACTCACTGCTCAGCCTCGGCTCACACAGCGCTGTGTCACCCACATTGATTTGGTCACGCATACAAAATTCAGTCCCAGCAGAAGTTAATCCCATTCCCTCCAAAGAAACCACCACTGCAACATCACCACATGGGATGGGGATGACATCACCATCACTGATTGCTGCAGTTCGTGTTTATTTTACTAAGTTCTATTGGGTTGATTATTAAAGCGGTATGTTCCATTATCCCCCATGTTCTCCCTAAGTTGTACCCTCCTACCCAACTGTCCCTCAAAGAATCTGCTCCCTTCCTTCCAGACCCTTCCCTGCCTGTCAAGGCAGCCTGGCCTCTTTGCCCTGTCTGTCAACTTAAACCCTACCCATTGTTCTAGAAAGTTCCCTGTCCCTCACCTCTGGGACCAATCCCAGATCGAACCCTCTTCTCCTCCCCTTACCCTGATTTGTGGCATCCCTGAAAACCACGCCCTAAGAGTTGCTCATTGGTTGTCTCATTGAGTCCACCCCATTTTGTAAAGTTTTAAAAACCCTCGCACAGCTCTGCTCAGGACTCTGCTTCCCTGTGTTCCCTTCAGCTTTCATCTCCTGTGGACCCTACCCTTGTCCTTCCCAATAAACCTCCTGGACTTCACACCACAAGAGAGCCTCTCCTGCCTCCTTTATCCAATCCTCGTCGCACCTCCAGGGGTCTCCAGTGCTGGGCATTTGGCTCAGAGGTTCTGGCTCAGGCAATACCCTAACCTGGTCAGTTCCCCACTCTTGCCATTGCCCCTGGACCATCCCGGAGCTAGCCTGGGTTCCAGAGAACAGTGGCAACCAATCACCACAGATCAGAGCTGGCCATGTCACAGTGGCCCCAGTGACATCATCACCCTGGCCTAACCCTTCAAACGTGGCTGCACGTCAACACCACCCTCAAGAGTCGAGGACGGATCGCGGAGAAGGAGCTTGCCCGAGGCTGCTCAAGCACCAGGGTAAGTCGGAGGGTTCTGCTGCCTCTGACACAGCTCACACGCATCTCCCTCTTCACTCAGGCTTGGTGCACAAGTGTCAGGAGGAGAAATGCCAGCAGTGCTGCGCAACAGACGCTCCAGGCACTCGCCATCAACCTGTTCTGGATCCAACGTGGCACGGCCAGAAACTGTCCCCAGGAAAGAAGGTGACAGCAGAAGCCTCCCTCCCCACAGCTCCCCATCACTGGCACAGGGGGTTCTCGGGTAGTCAGCAAGGAGCCAAGAACCATGCCAGGCCGAGGCACGAGCTCCCCAGCCCGGCTGGGCTCTGGGCACTTGCTGGGGCACCCACGCCTGACCTGCTCTGCCCTTCAGCCAGCATGGCACAGACCCAGCAGGGCCCGGGGCTGGTCCTGCACGGACACTTGCCCAGCCCCACAGACGTGCTCATACCCGGGGCATTTGCTCTGTCTCCAGCGTGCATGCTGTGCCACCAGACCCAGGCGGACACCGACATCTGCGGGGACAAGAGAGTGAAGTTCAAGCTCTGTGTCCACACCTACTGCCAGGTGAATTCTCTTGGGGTTCCCTCCAGCTTTCTGCCCACAAGGGCCCTGCCTTCCTTATCTAACAAGCTCCAGAACTTCCCTGCCTTGCAGATCCTTGCCAGTGGGCTTTACCCACAAGAGGACACTGGACACTTTCTAGTTGGGGACACCAGGCGTATCATCGGAGAGGCAGCCAAGAAGGTGGGGATGACCTGGCAGGAGCAGTCAGCGTTGCACCACAAGAGGCTTGGGCAGCTCATCCTGCTGCCCAGCAAAGAAGCCCCAGGCCCAGCTCACACGGGCCTCGTGTGCAGGCGGCTCTGGGGGCTCTGAGCTGGCACTGCCCACATCCCGCTCCCTGTCTGGAGATGCAGTCCGGCCACAAAGCCCCATTCCTGACTGCTCTGCTCTTTCCAGAGCTGCTTCATCTGCTGCAAGATGGGGGCCACCATCACCTGCTGCGAGATGGGCTGTGACCGAACCTTCCACCTGCCCTGTGCCCCAGATGGCCAGTGTGTCACCCAGTACTTCGGGGCCTACAGGTAAGGGCTGCCCATCCTCACCTCGAAGCCCCCACATTCATCTCCAAGCCTTTCCACCCTGGAAGACACACAAGGGAGGAGCCCATGGCTGCCAGCAACCTGCCACACACAGGGGCAGAACCCGCACAGGAATTGGGGCTCCCTCACAGCTCCTGCTCCCACATCACCAGCACAGCAGAAGGACTGTGCACTTCCCCCTGCCCTCACCCATCTCCTCCTTCTTCCTCACAGGTCCTTCTGCTGGGAGCACCGCCCACACCAGGCACTGCAGCCACGTCCAAACCAGGACAACACCTGCAGCATCTGCCTGGACACCGTGGAAGACAAAATCTCCTACACAACCATGGGGTGCCCTGCGTGCCAAGATGCCCGCTTCCACCGTCACTGCATCCAGAGACTGGCTCTGCATGCTGGCATTGGCTTCCAGTGCCCGTGTTGCCTGAACCAAGAGCCGTTCATGACAGAAATGCTCATCATGGGGATCCGACTCTCTAAGAGGTTGGGTTTGCTCCTCCCATCTCACAAGGCAGCAGGCACAAAGCACAGTGCCAGCCTAGGGACTGCCCCAGCAGGCCTGGCCACCTCCTGGCCCGTGCCTCTTGCCCTCAGCTCCACAGAGTTGCTGGAAACAGGACAGGCAGAGGAGCAGCGACTGCTGGGATCTGCCTGATGAGGGCTCAGCTGGGCTCAACTCTTTCCCCTCCTTCTCTGGCAGACCCCCATCATGGCAGAGTGACCAAGAGGTCGGACCCTCAGATCAGAGGCACGGCCGCTGCGATGCCACAACGTGCCTTTGTCAGGGAGGGAGGGAGCACGCGGAGGCAAACGGGTAAGCTGCCAAAGCAGCAATGCTGGGATCTGAAGGGGATCTGCCTCTCCACCGGCTCAGGGATGTAGAACTAAGAACAAGGGCTCTGCCATGGACATGGCCATCCCTTGCTGTGTCCCTTTGTCCTCACAACTTCCTTGCTCCTCCAGACCCTGGCAACTGCAGCTGTGCAGCTCCTGCGCTGCTGAGGGCACCCACCGACTCTGCTCCTCTCTGGGGAACAGCACCTCGTCCTGGGAGTGCAGCACCTGTGCTGCCACAGACACTGGTAGGCATCAGAGCATTCGGTGCCATGCAATGCAGGCAGGGGCCAGGATCGGCCTGACAGCAGGACCTTCAGCACGTGGCTTGGCTCTAGGAGGGCTCTGGACACCTCAGTGGCCTCTCCTGCCTGCACCCTGGGGGCTGTCCTGACGACCTTCCTGCTGCCCCTCTTTGCAGGTTCCTCTGGCAAATCAGAGCTTGTGAGCCCCAAAACTTCCAGCCAGGAACTGCTGACACTGTCCCAGAGCAGGGTGCTCCTCAAGAGCAGCTCCTCCATCAGCCCTCGGCAGGCCTTGAAGCGGCACTACACTGAGGAAGAAATACCATCATGGACAGTGTACAGCCCTCCTGCAAAACGCCGCAGGGTCGAGGATGGGCCAGCACACAGTGCTGACACCTGCAGGCCCAGCACTTCCAGCCAGGCCACATCACAGCTGTCCCAGGGCAAGTGTCCTGTCAAGACCAGCAGCTCTTCCTCTTGCCCTCGGCAGGCCTGCAAACGGAGCTACCCAGAGGAAGACAAAGACTCTGGGGTATCATATGGCCCACCCGCACAATGCCGCAGGATTGACAATGGGCCAGCCCAGAGTGCCGATGAAGGCAGCCCCAGCACTTCCAGACAGGCGGTGTCGGGGCTGTCTGAGGGCACTTTGGCTGCCAACAGTCAAGCAGCACAGCCACTACGTCCATACAGGCCTCCTTGGATCTTCCACGGATCCACGACGGACAACCGCTCCCAGCCTGGGCCAGTCCGCATGAGACACGTCTGGCGGCAACAACGGCGGGCAAAAAAGCCCTACAGCCGGCCACAAAAACAACAGCACAAACTGTCAGCCAGCCCAAAGCCCCCATCACCCTTAACCAAAGACAGAAAGATAAATGGATACATAAATAGATCTAGACATAGATAGATAAATACATAGATTTATAGATACATAGATACCTAGATAAGAAATAAAGTTTTTTTACTGTACGAGAACCAACATGCCTTTTCCAGTAATTTTCCTCAGCCTTCCTCCAAGCTTCTCTTAGTGGAATGAACACCGCTCCACATCCCCAGGGTTGGCAGCACCTTCCAGTGTGCCAGCTGCCCTTCCCAGCTGCCCAGCACCATGGCCATGCCCTTCAGGCCTTGCTGGCCCTGAGGGGCTGCTGTCAGTGGCTCCTGTGCAATGTTCACACCCCAGAGCATGGCTGCACCCGCAGCCTCTGCCTTGCCAGCAGGCCCTATCCAGGCCCCAGCACCCCAGCATGTCCTGGGGAACAGCAGCACCACAGCCAGGCTGCTGCTGATGCTGCTACAACAAATATCACAGTTGGCACAGGAGATGAGAGGACTAAGACTCGTGGGCTGAGACTTCAATCAGCAAAACAAATCACAACAAATTCTACAGGTGATGAAAAGGCCACACTGGCTCACAACCAGCTGACCCATGAGTTGCCACTCCGAGAGAAGCAGCAGCAAGTTGCAGTTGTGCAGCAGAGCAGACCTGGTGTCAGGTGTGGGCTCTCCCTGGGATCTGGGGGATCTGCTGTCCCACCTGTGTCCCCTGCCAGCAGCTGCTGCCCCCAGCCGGCTCCCTGGTGCTGGGGCTCGGGAGCAGAACAGGCCTCACCACTCGCTGCTCAGCCACAGCTCACACAGCGCTGTGTCACCCACATTGATTTGGTCACGCATACAAAATTCAGTGCCAGGAAAAGTTAATCCAAAAACCTCCACACCAGCCACTACTGCAACACCATCACATGGATCCTCACACTGGGAATGCTCTGGCTGCTGCTCTCAGACCTAAGCTCTGAAAACAAGATCCCCACAAAAACCCAACACTGGTGGTGGAAACATTTCCACATCTAGCTTGTTTAGCCTTAATGAAGGGGCATGTGCTACCTCTTAAGAAAAGAATGAAGAGTGCTCCGAGGTCTGGGTGATTAGAGCAAGGAATCAAGGCATGGAAGGAACGCAGTGGGAGATGATAACCCAGAACTCCTTGGGCAAAGAAAGCCCCTTTTTTTTGATACTCCCCAGGTTTTGGAGGGAGCACTAGCCTGGAAGGGGGGCTGGAAGGAGCTCTGTGACCTGCTGCCACTGCCAGCACCTTCTTTCTCTTTTTGCAAAGCTTCTTCATCACTCTGTGCAACCTCAGTGAGCTGTGCTTCCTTTTACTGAGCTATTCCAGGTTTGCATGTTCTCATTACTTGTTCTTTACATAAATATTGATCACATCCCAGGTTTCTCTGAAGCTGCAAGAACACATTTTCCAAAGACCCAAATTTTAGCTCTGTCAAGACAAGGGAGACCCTCAGGACTCTCTTAGAAGGCAGGCAAGGCAGGCACCAGTACTTCTCTAACAGTGCTGGATTTCACCCCAGGCCTTCTTCTTCCTGTGTTCAGTCATTTTACCTTCATTCCTGGATTGAGATCTCACCTGTTCCAGGCACACCAGGGCATGGTATGGTTGCGTGGACAGAGCTAGGCCAGACACAGTGAGACAAGGAAAATCGTGCCACATGGGTAAGGAGACACCCAGACACCACCATGGTTGTTAGCCCTTTTTTGTTTGTTTTAATTTTCTTGCTATTGGTTTAGCATGTGACCACCCACCAGTCTGCCGAAGAACAGCATAGGCAGAGGACTAGATTAAACCAAAATGTTCCTTCTCAAACCCATGTTGTGTCAATTACAAAGTGGTGACTTTCAACTCAGAAAAAGCCACCCTCATCCACATCTGAGCACCCTGCATTCGCTGGGCTCCCACTCCCCACGAGGAGCCTGAAAGCACAAGGGGCCCTCCCTGCCAAGGATGAAGTTCATCCAGATTGTCTCGTGGCAAGCTGTACTTCACACCTGTGGACATAAAGAGTGGTACCAGTCCTTAGCCCTGTTACATGACCCCCCCAGTTCATCTCCACAGGGCCACAAAGAGCACGGCCATCCAAAATTCTATTCTTTCAGTAGCTCCTTCACTAGTAAGAAGCAGCTGTGCTTGGAGAGGCCACTCTGTGGTCACCTGATGTCTGTAATGATGCAGGTACGGTCTGCTCTGAACCCAAAGGCTGCACAGGAACACCCACCCCATTTGGCTTTCATCTTGTTTTCATTTTTGTGCTTTCCAAGGTTAACTTCAGAGCTGGGAGCTCCAACCCGAGCTCTTCAGCTGAGACTGCACTGCATGCAAATACCAGTCCCCTTCTCACACTGCCTTTAGCCTTGATGTGAAGGAACTATTCCTGTAAATGAGAGGGAGAAATCAAGAACTGTAGCAGCAAAGCCACAGCTGTGGTTGTACAGCAACTACCTGGCATTTATTGCATTCCATACAATACAACATGTCCCAATTACATGATTCTGGTCCATGCACACACAGAGCCTCCCCTAGGAACAGTCAGCCTGGTGCAGGGGCACAAACACCCTAATTTTCCCTGAACTCTTTGACTTTTCCCTTACAAAGTTTGCAACCCTTTATGTGCATTGGGCATCACTTACTCGGGGACTATTCCATGATGGCATTGCTTGGAGACAAGAGGAAGAATGATGGTCCTATCATGCCAGGCACAGGGCACCCCTAGAGGAAGGGACACTCACTGATGTCTCGAGAACTTCTAGTCCATCAGATGTGGTGGCAGAAAGAACACAGGTGGATTATCCTTGCTCTGTAGAAGGGGAAGGTGCTGGGCTCAGCAGCAGGGCAGTGGCATCTGTCCTGCATGGAGCTGGGTGCCTGTCTACAGGTCACTGCAGCTCCTCAAGCACCAGCTCCCCAGGAGTGACCTGGGACTGCCTCACCACTCCCTTCCCTCACCAGAGCAGCTGAAGAAACACAAACTGCTCAGAGGAACTGAGCATTGACTGGTTAACACTGCCCCGCTCCTTAGGCCAGACTGAGCAGCCAAAACTATCTAGAGATTTTTTTTCTGAAAACCAAGTGGGAACAAGTGCTCCTCCAGTGGCTTCCTGATGCAGCCCACTAGAGCCCAGGCTAGCTCTTAGAACTCCAGTGCTGTGCCAGGACTGGGGAAGTGCCTCGGTGTGGGGATTTACCAGAGGCAGAACCTTCAGAGCCACTTGCTCTACGGTGCCAGACACAAGCCAGAACAGAGACCATGCAAAGAAAAAGGAGGAGGCTCTCTGTCCTGAGGTTCCACAAGGAACAGTTTATTCCAGCTGAAGGGAGCAGGATGAAAAAAGAGCCCCCAGCTCTATTGTGCAAGGGGTTTTGTAGAGATACAAGTCAGGGGGTGGATACAAACAGCAAACCAATAACTCAGGGGAGGAGTGAGGGGATTACATCAAGTGTCTGGGGCCAGTTGGGGCAGGNATAAAATAAATTCCAACCGCAACAGCTTCCTGTCCCTGCAAACGAGATAACCCCAAATAAAGGATGCTTCTCAAACCACCTGCTCCAACAAGGCTTCCCACACACACACACAAAGGAATGTACAGTTACACATCTATAATGCAGTACAACTAGGAATGTTCTGCTAATTCTAAGTCCTGACCAAAGTTTGTGTGTTTAACATACTGAAATACATGTAAAAGTGTGGAATTTTTTTCCAAGTCTCTATAGCTGCTGCTGCTGACAGCTGTGCTGACAAAGCTGGCCANACAACAGCTTCCTGTCCCTGCAAACGAGATAACCCCAAATAAAGGATGCTTCTCAAACCACCTGCTCCAACAAGGCTCCCACACACACACACAAGGCTTTCCCACAGTTACACATCTATAATGCAGTACAACTAGGAATGTTCTGCTAATTCTAAGTCCTGACCAAAGTCTGTGTATTAAACATACTGAAATACGTGTAAAAGTGTGGATTTTTTTTCCCTGAGTGTCTATGGTTGCTGCTGCTGACAGCTGTGTTGACAAAGCTGGCCTGTCCCTGTGGGACTCACCTTACCCTCATCATTGAAAAAGGGGAGTTTTTATCCTCAGAGAAGGCAGGAGCTGCCACAGCACTGGTGGCAGAAGATGTGGAGCACAGGCTAATCACTGAAGCTTTCGTGGGCTTTGTGATTTCCTCAGCTTTCCTGCCTCCATCAGGGTGGAAATTAATGTTTCTGTTCTATTAACACATTATTCAGAAATGCTTTCGAAAAACCAAGTAATTAGTATTTAATGATTTCTGATTGTTAAGGACAAAATATTAAAAACTACTAAGGAATACTGGAAAATAGATGTTCTTGTCCCAACACCAATGCATGTAGGGAAGCACTCCGGGACATCTTCTCCCTCAGTCATTTTAGGATGACTTCTGAAGGAAAATTATTTGAAAACTCCCACCACATCCATGTGAGCCCAAGCTCCTTCAGCACAGCCCTAATTGTCAAATACTTCACTGACCAGGCATTGGCCATCTTGCCAACAAGAGCCAGATGGAATGCACACCACTGCCATTCCTCCCAGGACAGCCAATTTGAGCCATGGTTTTATTCCTTACACAAAACTAGGCTCTAGCACAGCTCATCTGAGGCAGGGCAGCCTCAGTGCCTGCTGGAAATACCTATGGCAGACAGGGAACTGAGTGTTTGGAGAATAATTACTCCCCTTTCTCATTTCACAGCTCTTCCAAATGACTGTGTTAGTTTGAGGATTAGGTCTCCCATGTGTCAGACCCGGGGAAGGTCTGGGAGTTCATCCAAGGTCCAGGCCTTTGTTTGGTTTGCTCATTGTGCCAAGGGTCAATACTCTTGAGGGGCTTTCTCTGCAGCCTAAATCATAGCAGATTACTAGGATTTTACACAGGAATGAGTAGGAGTTGCTTTCTACCCATATTTGTTTGGACTAGTGCCGATAACAGCCTGGGGATTTTCCAGACAGCACCATCTCTGCTCGGATTTCTCCAAGCAAGCCCGAGCAGAGGGACAGAAAGCTTTGAGGGAAACAACAGCTGAGGAGGATTCCTGATGGTCACCTCTTATCTGCACCACATTCAGCACACTGGGCTGCCTCAAGGATGAAAGGCAAAGCTCAACAACTTCAGCTGGAAATTAAAAAACAAAGGAGCATTCCAGCTTGTGGCCTGTGTCAGCTGCTCTTCCTTGAGCCCTGAGCAATCTGACTGCTGTAACTCCCCGCGTTTGACAGGCAAAGCAGAAAGGTTGGACTTGATGATCTCAGGGGTCTTTTACAACCTTAATGATTCCATGAAATCTTACCACTTTCAAGCATTTGGTGATCCTCAAGACCCCTTACAAGCGATGCTCAACACAGAAGCTTCATGAGCTCCCACCAGGGAACTATGATGGATTTTTAATCCGGTAATGATTTTTCCCTTGATTTTCCTGCTGAGAGAATGTTCAGCAGAACACCTCTTTTTACTGCACAAATACAGCAGCTCCAAGTGGTTCAGCCTTGCACTCAGGATGGAAACACAACAGGGAGGTCTAGGGAAAGCAGTTCAGAAGTTTAAAGGTCTACTTGAAATTTTGTCTCAAATCTTCACCTTCTCATTTGCTCTACTTTAGTGATGTGAGAAGGAAAGCCCCTTTTTTCCCCTCTCAGCTCTCCCTACATCCCTGTCAGTCAGAATTGCCACACTAGAGGTACAGAAATTATTCTGACAATCCCCTTCACTCAAGGTCAGCCACAGGAGTGCACTGGACAAGTTATGCACTGAGACAGTGCCCAGAGCCGAGACTGAAGCTTGTGTCACACCTTGGTGTTAGTAAAGCCCAAAAGCAAGCCCTCAGGAGTTCCCAAACTCCAAAAACTCTCCACCCAGCAGTAAACTCTCAGTTTAAAGCCAAGCTTCTGGCTCCACCTGCTGCTGGAAGGGTGGAAAAGATGAAGAATCCGCTGCAGACAAAATAAAACAAAACAAAACATTAAAAAGAACAAAGAAATAACTAAGGCCTGCTTTTCTACTTAGCTTATCCTCCCAACATTGTTGTTAGAAGACAAAACAGAGATTGTTTCATCATGGAAAATTCTAACGTGTTCAAGATGTGGCAGCTCTTTACCCGGTCATGACCACCAGGCACTTGGGTCCTATTAAAAATTACAAAAATAGATTACTTAACTTCAGAAACTACTGCCTGATGACACAAATTCACGGGTTTTGTAGCTGAAAAGAACCCAGGTCAAGGACAATGCCATAACCATGATTCCTAAGATTGCCAGCAGGAAGGGGGGAAAAAAAGGACACCCTGCATTGTATGTTTTCCCATCTCCCCCTGTTCACTGTGTGGCTCTTGCCTCTCAGTGTTTCACATGGTCCCCTTAAATCTTGGTTTACATTTACCCACAAACAGTGTAATTTTTTCTTTTTATGCCAGTATATATATTTAATGATTTCATGCCAAAACCCACATGCTTTTCCCTTGCCAAAGTGCACAGGTGCCAGCACAATTGAGCATTATTTCCACAAACAAAGCCCCCAGTGAAGCCAAGGGCTGCCCTGGGTGCCCCAGGAATGCTGCTTTGGCTCTGGGGTGCTTGGATTACCTCTGTGTGTTTGCACAGCTCTGAAGGCAGGGTCACTGTTCATTTAGAAAAGCATTTCATATACCTGATTTAAAGAAACATCACAAGCTACTTCACAAAAATATGTGCAAGTGATATGATGGAGACAGATTAAGCCTTTACAGCCAAATTCTTATAGCAACATTTTGCAGATACATATTTGTGCCTTTAAAAAGTTTTATTGCTGTACAGCTCTTGCTAAAGAAAACTAAGCCCTTTGGATAGGCAATACAGAACTCTTTCAAGTGCCATTTTAAAAATAAATTTCAATTACAGCAGAAAAAAAGTAATGGCATTTCCACGCTTGCATTTCTACCTAATGCAAACTTAAAAAAAAAATACACTAGGAAGGTTCAGAAAGAGAATCCTCTGAGACTGCACTTCTCAATTTTTCACCGCCTACAGTTAGGATGCAAAACCCAAACTCATTTCATGAAACATACATTTTCTGTGCACATTCCAGCGTGTGTATTACACTGATTTGTAAATTATTTTCAGTTTCACCTCCTTCAAGTTAAAATTTGCTCAGCACCAGCCTTTGGCTGAGCTACCTCCACTTGAGCAATCAGTGGAACAAGTACAAACCCCAGAGCATTGGATTTCTGGCACTCAGTGGGTAAGTGCACTTTAGTTGTCTATATTTTTTTGGGAATAAAAGCCCTGAAGAAATTTTCTAAGGCTAATTAAGATCCCAGACAACAAAAGCACAGACAGGTTTTACAAGCCTGTTAGTTATACAAGCAGCAGAATTTGAGTTTGAGAGGTTCAGGCGATGTCACTGACAACTGGCCAAATCCCAGTTTAAGATTGCCAGAAGACACAAAAACCACTTTCCATGATAAAGCAAAGCCCCAAAACAGACCCAGCATTCCCAAGGCAAGACGAGCTTTCTGATAGCCTATCATTTTGTCACTTTGTACAGAAGAAGAGGAGCTTTGACATTCCCTTTGACCATCCAGCTCCACCTCCTAACTCACAAACAGCTGCCAAGGTGGTTTTTAGTATTTCTGAAGTAGAGGTTAGCTGGTGACAGGCTTAGTGTCTTAGAAGAAACATCCTGTATGTGTCTTCACTTCTGAAATAATACGTGTAATTTTGTACGTGTTCTGGCATTGAACTGTAATAAACCAAACCATCAAAACCCTCTGTCTGCTCTAGCTCTGGTTCCAGACACACACCCAGGACCTTGATTACTTAAGAGGGCCAAAGAGCTTTCAGGTTAAAACAGAAAACTCAATTACCCCATCATTAAATAAAGGCAATTTAGGATGACTTGTCTTGGGAATGGCTACACATACTCTGATTTTCATAAGCTTGCAAAACAATTGGACTCATGAAGCAACTAAAAGACAAATTAAAAGTTCGGAGATTCAACAATGGTGTGCTAAAGAAAAAGAAAAAATTCTCAAGTTCTGAAAAGTCTTGGCCTGTTAAAACTGCAACCAGAAAGTGGGTTGGGTAAAATCTGAGCTCAAATTGATCATCAGCAGACAGAAAAATACTCTCAGAGTACAAATTAGTAAAGCAAGTCACAGAGTTTTACATACAATTCTTGTTTATTACACAAATAAAAAAAAACCTAGGGGGAACTGCTTCAACAAAAAAAAATCCTCCACAATACTGGGCATGAACTACAGGGCAGCACCCAAATCATGTGAACTTGACTGGCTCTTCCAAGCTTTAGTGAGGGAATGGGGGAAGCAGGGAATTGCAGAACATCAAGGGCTCTAGAAAACGGCACCTCTCAAGGAAAAAAAAAGAGAATTTTAAGCAGAAAAGGAATAAGAACTGAATCAAGAAAAACTACAAACTTTAGGTATGTGTATGGCTGTTGCACAGAAGGAAAATATAATGCTCTGTGGCCTGAGGGGCACAATGGCAGCGTGACACACGTGTGGCAGGAAATCTGCTGACACTGAGGACTGAGAAGCACTAAAACACAGACTGGAACCTTCTGCCCCACAGCCCCTTTTGGCAATTAGGCAAACAGTGGCAGAGCTGGGGCATGGAACAGACCTCAGCATGTCCTTCATCCTTGCCAGCCTTATAGCTCTAAAAAAAGTCAACTTTTGTGCTGCCAAGGGTTTGGAGGTTTACCTGTTGGGGCTCTGAAAGGTCTCCAGCGAGTGCTGTTCACCCCGTGGTTTCTCTCAGGTGTTTCCCTCCTTGCCCATAAGCCAAGCTTTCAGAAACATCAAACTTCCCCGGCAACACCTCCCTGCATTTTCATCTTATTCCTAACATGCAGAAAACCACTCTGCCAAAAGCCAGTGCTCACAAAGGAGACGGGCGAGCCCTGCAAAAATCACTTCTATTGGAACACATGACAAGTTCACCACGCTGGAGCCCTGAGGCTTCTGGAACCTTCGGGGTGTACGCAGCTCCTTTTATCCCAAACCCCGAGCCCCAGTGCCCTCCTCTGTCAGTTTCTTCACCCCATGTTGGGCCCCTCCTTGGGGGTTCCCCTTTTGGGGGGAAACCCTCCTGGAGCAGTTCTGTGTCAGGAAAAGGAGACACACAGGACTTTTTCGGTCTTCAGCTTCTTGTTTATTGTTATCTAAAGTTTTGCACGCCTCTGTTCCAGACTGTGTGCTGGAAAAGCACCACAAAAATGGCCAACAATCTCTTGTTACAAGGTCTTTTAAGACCAAGCTATCCAATTAAGAAATGACACCTAGATTATTTCCCCTTTTAACCCAATAACTGATCCCTCGAAGCCTGCAATGTGGACTTTTCTGCCCAATTACAAGACATCCCCCAAACCCCTGAAAAAGAAGGAGGAAGGTGAAGAACAACCTGCCTCCACCCTAAAACCTCCATCTTGTTCCCATCTACAACATACTAAAAATCCCAAAACCTAAATTTCTCACCCAAGTGACGTGCCATACTACTCTCTATAATCTATTTCACACTTCTGTGGACTCTAGTCTATCTTGAAGTGTTGGAAGCTTTCTCCATGAATGAGGGTCAAAGTCAGTGCTTCTCTGGGGGTCAGGTCCCCTCAGAGCAGACAGAGAAATATTCCCTGTGCCCTGGGTTCCCACACTCCTCCTTTCCCCATTGGCCATGGTCCTGGGTGGGCACAGCCCCCGTTCCCCACGCCCACCCCTCGGTGTCCAGCCACAGGGTGTGCCCCTGAGGTCTGCCAGCCCGTTCCTGCAGAGCCCAGCTGCTTCCTGCAGGTTGTCTGGCACGCACAGCCATTCCTCCTGTCCCTAAGGGTAACAGTGCCAGTGCCACTTTACCCCTTTCCAAACAGAGCTCACCCACAGCTGACACATCACCCAGTGCAAGGAGGGGAAAATGTTCTGTCACCCCAACCACCACACTGGGTCACTGCCATGAACTAAGGTGCCTTCCAAATCCCAAAGGATTATTTACCCCTTCACAGCATGAGCATGTGACTGTATTTAACCCCTATTTAACCCCATTTTGCACTGTGTGATTCATCGGGGTTTAGTTCAGCTAAAACCAGCTAAGAAAAATTAAAACCTCCAAGTTTCTATGAGGTTTGCTCTTTTTGAAGACTCAGAGTATTTTCACTGCACATTAACGTATTTTTTTTAATGCAAAACGTGTTTTAATATAAACATCCAGATGATAGAAAGTTTTTTAACAGTAAAAACAGATCTAAATGTTCAGATCTGTTTTACAAGACTGCAAAGCCAAACACTGAGACCAGGCTTGAAAACAGCATCTCTTGTCATACAATCAAAATATTGTACACACAGAACACAGCTCGATGCTTCTCGAGTCCACCAGCATAACACCCAGTTTGTCAAACCTTCAGCATTAGGAATTTTTTTCAAGCTGCACATGAAAAACACAAATTCACCCACAATGATAAGTGCTTCCATTCTCCAGACGTCTTGCTGAGAGGCAAAAATTGCCAAATGCCATGTTTTGGAGAGTGATATGAGAGTGCAAGGCAACCTAAAATATATATAATATATAAATCACACTTTCAACTTTGGCCAAGACTTGTAACAATTAAGCAAATTTCTACAGGTATCTCCCTCAAATATTCCAACTTAGTTGTTCAGTACATACAGAACTTTATTTCCAAGTATTTCAAGACTGGGAAGTCTTTAAAATCATTCTGTATTTTCTACAGAGCCATTATAATTTAAAGATACAGCTATGTTTTAATAGTCAAGTCCTCTTAGGTAAAAGGAATGAGAGATGCTTGCTTCAAGAGCAGGCCTTCATCACACACATTTCAACACACCCCCTTGGACCAGTCAGCAGCCAGGCTGTAAGAGCCGTGTTTTCAGAAAGACAGGATGGTCTTGTGGATGATTTCGATGGACTCTCTGATCTCGTCCTCCTTGATGACGAGGGGCGGGGCCAGGCGGATGATGTCGCCGTGCGTGGGCTTGGCCAGGAGCCCATTATCGCGGAGCCGCAGACACACCTTCCAGGCGTCGTAGTCTGCAACGGGAGGGAGGGAGAACATCAACAGGACATTGAGGACGTTCCCAGCACAGCAGAAGAGGTGTCACACCTGCAGCACGCCGTGCTGTTTGCCAGCTGGCAGAGAGGTGATGCAGGGTGTTCACAAAGGGAGAGGTCACTCAGAGCAGCTCTCCGGAACCCACACAGAGTGACACTGCTCCAGAGCTGTCCTTTGCCTCAGCACACAGAGTTCTGCTCCTTCACAGCTCACTGCTTGTCTGGCACTCAGACTTTAAAATAAATTTTAAAAGGGGAACTGTGTGAGGAGGAGGTAAGGGAACACGTGGACAGGACTTAAGACAAGGTTATGTTTATGTAATCTGGGTTTCAGTGCATCATCGTGGAAAATGACACCACCTTCCTGCAGCACTGATCAAGTACCTTGATATTCAGATTTCTGATATAATTCAATATTATACTATATCAATACCTTGATCAAGTACCTTGATATTCAGATTTCTGATATAATTCAATATTATACTATATCAATACCTTGATCAAGTACCTTGATATTCAGATTTCTGATATAATTCAGTATTATTCTGATATAATTTCTCCCTAGAAACTTGTTCTCCACCATTAATTTTTTTCTTCTTTGCACGCTCCTCTATTCATTGTACTCTTCTAGCTCTTCTGAAAACAACTAATCCCAGCTCATGCTCCCATAATCTGGCAGGAACTGGTGTTCCAGATGTAAACAGTTTTTTTCCAAAGAGGAGAGATAAAGGTGTTTGTTGGGAGGCAGGTTCACCATCAGGTTTGAACATTATCAAATCATTAAAGAGTTCAAATAATTTAAAAACAATTGTTCAGCTTTCCTTCGTTAAAAACCCTATTTTTAATGGCACACAGTAACTTAAATCAGTTTTTGGTGGGTACTACAGTACTATAGCCATGTTCTGAACACAAACATCATGTCTACATGCCATCCCCTACCTACAATTTGACAAATACTTCTCCATGCTGTGTTTGTGCAGTTGATTTTATTTCCTCACCTTTGGTTTCCCGAATTACGATTGCATTTAAGAGCCCTTTTCCTCTTACAGCAGTTACAATATTAGATGGAGTCTTCATGAGCTCACTTCTTAGCAGATTACCCATTATTTCTGCATTTTTTGCCAGATTTTCTTCTTCAATTACCTAAAGAGAAGTCAGATCTACAATCAGCTGAAAGGCACTGCATTTGTTTTATTTACCATGGGGAAGGATGGATAATGACACTGAACCTGCTGATTCACAAAAGCTCCTGCAGCCACAGTGTCCCTGCTCAGGCTGCAAGTTCCAGCAGGTTGGTATTGAGCCTTTACTCATTCATGTCTACAAAAAACAATAATGTCTTTGAAATTGTATTCTGAATTAACTGCTCTTTGTTTGCTGTTATTTGCAATTAAACAGTAAACCTCTGAAGGCTCTGAATCTCTCCAAGTCTGAGTACTGGGTAGTGATGAGGTTTTCTGTGTGACCTGCATCAATGTAGTCAATTAAGCAACCACAAAATAAATGAATTGCACCTTCTGGACAGGACACTGTAGTTTCTGTTTGAGATCCATACCTGTTCTCAAGCTCACAGAGCAGCAGCTTCTGCTGATATAGTAAAATAAGCCAATTTCAAAATGTCTTCATTAAATTAATGAAGGTATTTGGCCGAATTTACATATTTTTCTTGAAACTTCCCCTCAATGAATCTCATTTTGACATTTAAGACATTAAGATCATAAGAACACAGGAAGTGGGCCACATTTCCAATAAAAAATTTAGAATTTGTTTTATGATCTACAGATAACCACTACCAAATTTCCATTCTTATTTAAAGCTGGATTTCTACTTTTAGCATGGAAAATTATACCATTTATTTACACAAAGATCATGAGGACCCTTTTTAATTTGGATTCCAGATCTCTAGCCCCACACACAAACCTCCAGTGCTGTCATTGCCACACGGCAAGCTAATGGATTTCCTCCATATGTGGATCCGTGTTCACCAGGTTTAATGGTCAGCATAACTTCATCATCACACAGCACTGCTGAGACCTAAAATGGGAAGGACAGCAAATTCATATACTTAGAACAGGAAACTTTAATATATCTAAAGCAAACCTTCCCTCAGAGCTCAGGAAGTTTCCAGCCTATGGTGATAAATTACATTTACATTCCCAGCTCTGTATACAGAATAGCAGATCTGACAATCCCATAATAAATCCCTTAAATACATTTAGCTATAGTGGTTACACAACTTTCAATCACAGCTGAGGGGAATTTCTCCAAACTGAATATTATTTCAAGAGTTTAAGCTTCAATACTTGGTTTAACAACTCAGAAATCCTGTCAGCTGGCCAAAATAGTTCAAGGCATTGTAATTTCCAGCCTAATCAGCAGGAATTAAAGTCACTCCAAGAGGATAAAATCAGCCATGCAGGCATGCCAGACAAATGAAATAATGCCAGCTGTTCAGCTATAAAGGTAGTATTAGGTATTGTATTATTTTATTATGTCTCTCTCAAGTTGGACTGCCTGGTCATAAATCACAGTTAGTCTTGCAAACAACAATTTCCAAGTACAACAAACATCAGATTTATTGTTCTTCCAGCTGGCAGATTTTCAGTGTTGATGACTAAGGAAAAAAAAAGATTATTCAACAAATGTTATTTGAGTAATTTTATGTTACTTTAAATTATTGGTATTTCTTTAGTACTCACAGGGTATAAGCCACCAGAAAGGGCCTTTCCAAGAAGAATGATATCAGGTCTCACATTTTCATGGTCAACAGCCAGCATTTTCCCTGTTCTAGCTAAACCAGTCTGTATTTCATCAGCAATAAACAGAACCTTTAAAGAGAAGAAAAATCCAAACAGAACAGGGAATTACTTTCACTGTCATTCCTAACCCAATTCTAATACAATTTTTGAGGTATCACAGCAACAATGAAGACAACTTTATTAATAATATGTCAATGTCTTCCTTTGAAGATATGAAAATAATTGTGAGTAGCACTTACAAATTAGGAATCTGAATTCTGTTGGAACAGAGAGACCACTGATTTTTAAATCAGAGATCACTGATAACCATTTTCCTCAGTGTTTCATTCTGTGACCCATTATTGTTACTGATTCTTGGTAGCAGTTATGCACATCAGCAACAAAGGTCTTGGATAGCCACGGTAATTGGAAACTTATAATGTGGAAAAGAAATTAGAAGTTAAATTAATCTAAAATAAAGTTGAAGAATAATAATTAGAAACTTAAATCAGTGACAGTAGTAAGAAATTGTGGAAAATGTGCACTGCTAGAAGTACTTTTTAGTGAGATATTATCAGGAAACACAAGAGGTATCCCTGCATTATACCACGGAAAGAAAAGGGAATTATTAAACAGCATATAAAGTTCTACACCTTGCCTTGAGGGTGACCTTACATCTGTTAAGGAAGTGTGTAGTGTTTAATGTTTAATGTTACACTGAATTCTTACATTGTGTTTTGTGCAGAGGTCCCTCACTCCTGTGAGATAGCCTTTGTCAGGAACAATCACACCTGCTTCCCCTTGAATTGGTTCCACCATGAAAGCTGCCACGTTGGGGTCTTGAAGGGCCCGCTGCAACATTGGGCACAGGGAGAGGAGAGACAAAAAGAAAAAGCTTTTACTCAGGTCAAATACAGAAAATACATGTAGCAGAACCTGATTCTAGCCCTGGTGTTCTTCCTCAGAGGATGAGAGCAGCATTCCTGTCAGGCAGCTCTCTCTGAGTGCCACTTCAGTTCCAACCCTGTGTCAGCGTTGGCAGTGTGAAATCAGCTGCCCTGCTGGCTTGGGAAGGTACAAACCTTGCAAACTGCAAACCCAGTTTTAAACTGCAAAGCAGTTTATCAGATCAGTTCATAAATCACCTCAGAAATACCTTCAGTTTCATACTACCCCATAAAATACAAACAATTGCTCAACTCTTCCCTTAAACAAAAAAGGAATTGAGCCCCTCCAGAACAACTTTACCTTAAAGCAAAGTCCACAGGTACATTCCTGCACTATCAAGTTCAAAAAGGTTTAGATAGAAGTCCACGAGGCACAAGAGATCTGATAGTTCCCAGCATGAATTTAGTACAGCTTTTCTCAGCTTTGCTCCATGAGCAGAATGAATTCAGCTCTAATGAAGGCATTAAATACTTGCAGGCCTTTCACCATGGGCAGCCTGAGGTAGGTTCAGACCTGAACAAGCTTTTCCACACTGCAGCTGTAGCCCACTGAGAGACCTTTGTGTCCCCTAACCCAAGTCCAAGCAGAAAAGCAGCTCTGTCCTATAATCCCTCAATCTCCAAAGCCCACTCACTTGTATGAAGCAGACCCAAAGGTACAGAGGTTTTTACTCACAGAAATGGTACCTAATCAAGTTCACCCCTCCCCACCTGCTTGACAGGATTAATCTCAGAAAACACAGGGAAATACTGGGAATCACTGGCATTTCAGGAGCTTGTGGAAGTGAAACAGCAGCCTGGCATGGTTTTAAGGATGCTGTGAAACTGGAAATAAATATTTGCAACTGCAGTGAATTCTAGTCATAGAATCACAGGATGGTTTGGGTGGGGAGGGATCTCATCCCATCCCACTTCTTGCCATGGGCAGGGACATTTCCACTAGACCAGATGGCTAGGAAATTAAACAGATCATGTAGATTTTCTTTCACATCCTAAAGCATAACTGAAAACCAAAACCAAAGCAGAATTTTCTTTCACATCCTAAAGCATAACTGAAAACCAAAACCAAAGCAGAATTTTCCCACCTTTCCTATCCATAATTATAACAAACACATTCCTTATATACATCTAGTTACAGATATCTTAATGTCAAAGCACGTTTCAAAATATAAACTTCTGATTTTCCTTGCTATTTACCAAAGAGACATTGTAAAATTAATCCATACAAAAGAACAAAAAATTGTCAAATACCTCAAGAGCTGGTAGATCATTGTATGGGATCAGTTCAAATCCTGGCATGAAGGGTCCAAAGCCATCATAGCTGGATGGGTCAGTAGAACTGGAGATGGCAGACATTGTCCTGCCCCAGAAGTTGCCAGCTGGAAAAAAAAAAGGTGAAATTGTTACAAAACTGACCAAGAGCCAGAACACTTTAAAGGACGTCACACTTTCCACTTAGTGATGCATTTTAAGGGTTATTTAACAAGATATTAGCATCTCCCTCCTAACTGTTAGCATTTTGCATTGATGCCATAAATACACTCTGTTGCTATGTCAAAAACCAAAAGAAAACTATACTCTTAAGACCTGACAACAACTATACAAAATAATTTCCTTAAGTTTTGTTAGTAGTCTGGAAAATTGAAAATGACTCTAATAAAATGTTTTAATGATAACGTTCAGCTTTAATGGAATTATTACTTATAAAATGTAGAGGGGAAGGTAAGCACCATTAATAATTTAAGTCCTAAAAATAAAGCTGTCTGTAGGCCCAAATCAGAAAACATAATTCTGTGCATTTCAAAGTTAAAGAAGAACCTATTTACATATCTAAAAATATTGTGATTTGCACTATTTTATTTAGAAACATCAGTTAAAATGACCAGGAGCTGACATATCCATTACCAAGACAATTATATCCTCATTTTAATATTCAGTTAAAACAAGAGACTCTCACTAATCAATAATAAGGTGCTAATAAGACTAAGGAAGATTAAGGGTTCAGTGCCTTCACAGCTCACTATCCAGCACAGAGTCTGTGTCAAGTTCTTTAAACTGATGTTCAAAGTCATTTCTTAGCTATCCAAAAGAGCTTTTTTCTGCAAAAATGGGGAGCACATCCCCTTTATCAAAATGAGAAAACACTTACTAAAAGTTGTCTGAAGAGCAAAATTAAATATATAGAGAAGAGAAAAAAGGAGAAATATTTGTTCAAAGAATTCCCAGAATAAATGAAAAAAAAAAAAAAATCCTATTCATTTCCAGAAACCAAAAAGCAAAATTCAAGTATGTACTGCAATTTATAAATGCTGCCTAATCACATTTATGGCTTCTATATGTACCAAAAGTTAAAAATGGTACTTGCAGCTACAAAAAAAGTCAGTATTTAAATAATAAACTTTATTCTGGAAAGTTTTCAAAAATACAGAACCATTAAACAAAATTAGTATTGACAAAATTGCTTTATCTGTAACCAAAGAACACTAAATATAAGATTTTTTTTAATTGTATGTGGTTTTTTAAATTTTTTTGTTTAAAAACATCAGAAGTCTCTTCAGGACCTGGTAACTTTTCCCTGTGACAGAGCCAAGCAGGGCAGGCAGGTAAAGGGAGGAAATATCCACCAGAGAATCAGGGTTCATTACTTACTTTAGCAATGTTGCTTTTACTTTCATTATATGATCAAGGCTCCAGTATGGCTTTACTGGATTCATGCCAATTTCTGGAAGACCTAGAAAATGCAGGACAACAGCCCTGGTGGGTGAAGCCAAGAGGGAAGCTTAACCCTATTGTGCAATCTGTGAGAGGTGTGACACCAATCTGAGGAATTAACCCACAAAAAAGTTCTGTAGGAACAACAACTCAGGAATAAAAAGTACTGCACTTCAGGTGATTAAAAGAGCATGGAGGACTGGATGTTCTTTCTTTCCCTGTGACTTCAGGCTGCCTCCCAGTAACCCAGTGTCCAGATCCTCAAGTCCTCAACTCATGACACACACTTAACATACCTGCAAAAATGATTTTAGCTTTGTATTTTGGAATTCCCTTCACAGTGTAGGCCCATTTCCGAGCCAGTTTACAGGCAGTTTCTCCAGCTTCCACTCCTAAAACATAAAGCAGTACCATGATCACTCTTGCACATCAAACAGGCCATCAGTGCAGCAGAAAATATTATACAGCCATTGAATCTCAGAGACAAGAACTAAAATGGAAACAAAATACTTCTTTACCTGTGTTCATTGGAAGAACTTTGTTATAATTGAACATTTTGGTGACCATCTCCTCATATTCCCCAAGGACATCGTTGTAGAATGCTCTGGATGTCAGGGTCAGTTTTTCAGACTGGGCTTTCAGAGCATCCACGATCTTTGGGTGACAGTGGCCTTGGTTGACTGCACTGTAAGCACTCAGAAAGTCAAAATACTTCCTACCTTCAACATCCCACACGTAAACACCTGGGAAAACAAACCTGTGGTCAGCACACAAAATGAAAGAAGACACAAGACCAAAAAAGGCTCCTCAAACATAATTAAAGACAAGAGTAAATTTAAATTAAGTGATAATAAATGAACAGCCCACAAGTGCTTAGATACACCTTTTCCTGCTTACATTAACATTAAACCTCTCCACACAAGGTAACAGAAGAAGTTAAGTTGCTTAAAATTTTCCTTGCTGAGTTATTCTGGAAATTGTCAACCCTTTAAATCATTTTAGAGACACCACAATTTTTTCAGGTGCCCTTATGCATAATGATCCAGCTCTCTAATCAACAATTTGCTGACTTTATTTCAATTATATCAATCCCACCCAAAAAAAACCCCAACAAAGATTCAGAAATCAGTCAGATCCAAATCATTCTGCCATGTTCTCATTCACCTCCACAGCCACACAACACCTACAACCTCCAGAAAAAACTTAAATAAAATACCTTTTCCTCTTTCCAGAGCAACAGGCAGTGGGTGATAGTTGTGAGCACCATATTTGGCCTCACGTTCAAAGATTAAATCCGAGGAGAGAGGCCTCTGAATGGTTTTTTTGGGAGCAACTGAGGTAGCAGAGCTCAGCGAGGAATGAAGACCTCGGCAGAGAACAGCAAGGTGCTGGGAGCGGCTTAGCTTGGAAAGCATGATGGGCTTCAGGAATTCTGATACAGGTCTGGAGGGGAAAAAAATAAAGAAAGTTAATAATTAGCATTAAGAACACTTTAGAAGAAATGTCTGACACGACTGAAGTGGTTTTACTGCCAGGATTACAGGTTCCTCAGCTATTTTGCAATTCAGCCAAGAAAGCTTATATGAAGTATAAATTAACGTGGGAGTAACATCAAACAAGTAATTTTTTCTATTCTCTACACGTACAGAAACAGAAAGAAAACTAAACTGTGTGACTCAGCAAGTCTGTGAACTAGTTACATCATTTTTCCTGTAAGTGTTCCTTTTTCACTGCACCTTAGATTCTGATTTACTAATATAAACTACAGTAAGAAAGTTAAGTTAATCAAATTTCTTGTTCTATTGAAATGCCCATTTTCTACCAGATTGTCAGCAGACAAATCATGTCACAAACTTCCATAATTTTGGTTATCCCTGGAAGTGTCCAAGGCCAGGTTGGATGGGGATAGTGGAAGGTGTCCCTGTCCATGGCAGGGAGTGGCACTGGATGAGTTTGAAGGTCCTTTTCAACCCAAACCATTCTGGGATTCTATGATCAAAAAATAGATGGAAAGTAAGAATATATCAGATATTAATGATCATTAGAGCACTTGTATTTTCCCAACAATTTCCCTTGAATACATAACCTTGTATTTTCACCATTTAGGGATAACCTAAGAGTAGGATCTCATGAGGAAAATGCACTTTGATTTCCTCTCTGTGCCTGCACCTCAGTCAATATAAAGATACTTCCCAGAGAGGAGGATGTGAGCTGGCACTTGAAAAGCTGTTTGAGGAAGCTCTTCCCCACAGCAGGGAACAGCAGAGAGCCAAGAGTTCCCAAAGCTCAGGTTTCTGGTCTCACAGAACATCACACTTACAAACTGGCAAAAGGTTTAATCCCCTGAGGAGGATCACAGATCACAGGTGCTCTGCTTATCAAATGCAGCCTCCCTGTAACACACTCCACAGCAGAGTGAAGAGCTGAGCAGCCTGGACACTGCTGCACCACCTAACAGAGGCAGACTGCAAAACCTACCCTAAATACCAACAGCAGGATGCAAGGATGGCTTGCACAAGGGTGCTGTTGTTTCAGGCTGCTTGCAGAAGACAGAAGTAGTAAATCATGGATTTATCCCTAATTTATTTTGGAAAAAATCCACACCCTGAATGTGCTGCCTTGAACAGAGAGGCATTTCTTTCAGCAGACTCCTCAGGTATTACATTTCTGCTCCTCACTTCTGACCAAAGCCAAAAGACTTTTCTCCATCTACCAAAACCCAAGTATTTAGGAAATCAGTATTCTCCATTCCAGGAAGAGATGAATGCTGCATAACTCTGGGCATGTCTCCAGCTGTTAAAGATTAGCCCTTTGTGTTAATACCTTTCAAGATTATTATTCAAGGATTTCACAAACAAAAAAGACAAATACTTCTCTGTGCAAGAAAAAATTTTGATGACTCAAACTTTCAACCTGCTCAACCCCTAAAATGTAATTGGTCTGTGACATCCTGGCCCCTGGCACACCTCCATGGCAGAGCAGCTAATCCTGTCACAAGCTTCTAGATTTTGGAGATTTTCCAGACATTCCTGACATGAAAGGTACAAAGAAGTTAAACTCTTATCTGCCCTGCATCAGAGGTACCTCTCTGCATGAAGGATCACAGATCCCCAGTTTGAGGTTCTTGCTTTACCTCTTGCACATTGGAAAATATTCACCAGATTTTCTAAAAGAGCTTTTTCCTCCATGAAGGGAATTGACCTGCAAACTGTGCTAGTGAGGCCACATCACTTTAGCCAAGTGTGGAAGATTACATGGAAAAGAGCTGAGTAAAGCTGAGAATTAAAGATGAATCTGGAGTTAAAAGGAGGGGGAAAATTTGTTGTTGATGATCAGCAAGACAAGGTGAACAGAAATTTCAGGACAGAAGAGGGGCATAATAAGGAGAAAAACCCAAGCAAACAAAATGAAATTTAATCAAACTCATTACCAAGTGTGAGAAATATGATCTTGCACTGGAGCAGGCAGTACAGGAATCAGAAGCCAGGAAATTACACCAACTGGAAGAGGTCTTGCATCAGAACAGAAAACCCCTCAAAACACAGCTGTAAAACAGCTGAACAGCTTTGCTCAGCTATTGAGCAAGATTATCCAGACAGGAGCCTGCAGACTGCACAGGTAAATTGAAATTGAATTGTCAGGTTGTATGAACCTGACACTGAAAAACACCCCAAGGTAAATGGGGGGTGTTGTCAAACACATGAAAACACTCAGCTTCATGTTGATAGAGCAGAGAGGAATCAGTGCTACACTGCAGCCTCTGCCAGCTGAGTCAAAGGGGTGAACACTCAAGGGGACAAGCAGGGGGACATCAGTGTGGACATGCCAAGCTACCTGTGCAGACCAGCACCACAGCAGGAACAGCTCAGGCTGGCAGACAAGAACTTCAGAATCACTGCAGAATGAGGCTGGAAAAGTCCTCTGAGATCAGAGTCCAACCT
Organism: Ploceus nigricollis; assembly: GCA_013399945.1. NCBI lineage: Eukaryota > Metazoa > Chordata > Aves > Passeriformes > Ploceidae > Ploceus > Ploceus nigricollis. The sequence continues at coordinate 901 of VXBC01001264.1, read as the reverse complement.
GTGCCCGATGCCCACCTTGTCCCCAGCCCAGAGCACTGAGTGCCACATCCAGCCCTTCCTTGGACACCTCCAGGGATGGGGACTCCACAGCATCTCTGAGCAGCCCCTTCCAATGTCTAATCACCCTTCCAGGGAAGAATTTCCTCCTGATGTCCAACCTGAACCTCCTCTGGCACAGCTTGAGTCTGTTTTCTCTCATCCTGTCACTTGTCACCTGGGAGAAGAGCCCAATCCCTACCTGGCTACAGTCCCCTTTCAGGGAGTTATAGAAAGGATAAAATCCCTTCTGGGCCTTCTTTTCTCCAGCAACACAAATTAAAAAAA
>VXBC01001263.1:747868-763731 GCA_013399945.1 Ploceus nigricollis | reverse complement strand
GGCATCACCCTGCCGAGACCCCGCCGGGCGTCACCCCCGGGCCACTTGTCACCGAGCGGCTGCCCTGGGCTCCGGACAGGGAGCGGCTTTGCGTCCTCCCCGCTTCGGTGAGGGGCAGGAGCAGCGGGGCTTCGGGATGTGGGATGGTGTATCCCGGTGTATCCCGGGCGCTGCTCTGCACCACCGACGCGTGGGAGACACCATCCCGCACCCCGATCCTGCTGGCAAGGGCTGGGCGTCCCCTTGGCACCCCAGGCTGCTGAGCCACATGCTGGCCATGTGTGGGGGAGCGTGCTGGATCCAGGGTCCCTCTTGCTGGCTGCTCGGTGCCTGTGCCCATGGCTGTGGCACACATCTGAGGGGAAAATGGGGTGGACATTGCCATTATGGACCAGCGTGGTGATAGGAGATGATGTGCTAGGAGATGTGTGTCCCGTTGAGAAGCAAGTGGGACGTGATTGCATGGAGGAACTGGGCTGGTGGTGGCCCCTTTCCTTCCCCTTTACTGGGTAAGAGTCCAGCACCCCACTAAGATAAACCCAGCCCAGCTGAGTCAGCTGAGACCAGTCCAGCAGAGTCCAACGGATCCAGCTGAGCAGAGCCCAGCCATCAGGGAGCAAGGCGTGGAATATCCATGGTTCTGGTGGCACAGGAACTGCCTCTCATGTGCCTGATGCTGCTCCTGCTCTGCAGAGAGCCGGGTAAGTGGGGCCTGCACAGCCCCATCACATTTCCCATGCACACTTTCCCACCCTGCTGGCCTGGCAGTGCTTCCCTGTGCCCATGGGTACTCAGGGATCTCCTCTCCTCTCACTGCCTCCCTTCCAGCTTGCTTTTATCTCCAGATGAAATTCAGTTTACTCAGCAACAGTCTGGGCTCTCCTCATCCTGCAGTCCCCAGCAGCCTGGGGGACAAGGGACAGGAATATCTCTCTGTGGTAGCAGCTCTGTGGTCACAGAGAGGAATGGACAACTTTCTCAGGCATTGTTCTGGGAAAGGCTGTGAGAAAATCAGAGAAAAGAATTATAAACACTCCTTAACTTAACTTGCTACACCTGTTTTTGTGAAAATGTAGAATGTGTTATGGAGATACGTTTACCAAAAGGGTGGTTTCTTAATTAGCCAATGTTGTTGTGTTAAAATGGTGTTTTAATGAAAGGACCAATGAAGTCCACCTGTAGTGGACTAGGGTATAAAAAGCAATGGTTTCTTAATAAAGTGGAATTAGCCTTCTGTGAATGTCTTGGGAGTCTGTGTCACTTATTACCTGGTCCTGACCCATTGTGATGACATCTCTCTGTCCCCTGCTCCAGGCTCAGGGGGTCTGATGATGACTTGTGCTGTGCCCGAGCCCTGGGGCCTGTTGTCAGTTCCAAACCTTTGTTTCTGTGCCCAGGTGTGGATGCCCAGGCGGATCAGGGCTTCAGTCTGCAGCAGCCCCAGGCCAAGGTGACGGTGGCAGCGGGGGAGGCGCTCACCCTGACCTGCACCACATCTGGAGATGCTGGACCAGGTCCTGTGAAGTGGCTGAAGGGCTGGGGCAATGGGAACACGACCATCTATGACCAGCAGGATCCCTCCTCCCGTGTGACGAGAGCAGTGAATGGGTCCGACACAGACTTCACCATCCGCATCAGGAACGCTCAGCCTGAGGACATGGGCACCTACTACTGTGTGAAGTTTGTCAGGGGGATCACTGGTGATGATGAGGTGTTTCAGCGTGGCCATGGCACAGAGGTGTTTGTGCAAGGTGAGTGGGGCTCCTGGAGCAGCTCCTGATGGGAACCACCCAGCGGGCTCTGCTCAGGTGGAGCAGGGATGGGGAAGGGGCTCAGGGCTGGTCCAGGAGAGAGAGGATCCCATGGGCCATCCCCATGCCCTTGTGTGAGACTCTGCTCCTGGCAGGCCCAGGGCTGGGCAGGGGGCAGAGCCTGGTCTGATGGCCCCGTGCTTCTCCCCACAGCCAAACCCAGCCCCCCGCTCGTGTCTGGGCCTGAGCAGAGAGCGAGGCCGGAGCAGTCGGTGCCTTTCACCTGCACAGCTGGAGGGTTCTTTCCTGACGAGATTGGGGTGAAATGGTTCAAGAACAAGGACCTCATGGGGGTTCAGCCTCCCAAGGTCAGCGAATGGAGGATGAAAACCTACAACATGTCCAGCACAGCGATGGTGACCCTGCAGAAGGATGACGTCCGCTCGCAGCTCATCTGTGAGGTGCAGCACTCCACGCTGCCGGCCCCGCTGCGTGGGAGCTACCAGCTCAGCAGAGTCCTGCGAGGTGAGGGCTGGGGGACTCACCTGGCTGTGAGCTGCTGCTGTGGGGCTGGGGTCCCTGGGAGGAGGATGGGGGTCCCTGAGGCAGGGACAGGGCGCCCTGTGGGCAGCAGAGCCCGGCCACCAAACACCAAGCTCTGCCTCTCTTCCCAGTTCCCCCCAGCATCGAAGTGCGCGCTGAGCCGAGCCCCGTTGAGATGAACACGACCGTGACCTTCACCTGCCTGGTGAAGGAGTTTTACCCAGCAAACGTGTCCCTTTCCTGGCTGGAGAATGGGGTTGAGATCAAGGTGAAGAACGTCTCCCGGCCATCAGAGCTCCCCCGGGGTTTGTTTGAGCTGAGAAGCCAGGTGGAGGTGCAAGCGACCGAGGAGAAAAACGGGTCCACGATCACCTGCACGGTGGTGCACGATGCCCAGGCCCCTGCCAGCAACTCAACCTTCCTGTGGATCTCCAACCCGACCCAAGGGGGATTGAGCAACGGGTTCCAGATGGATAAGGGTGCGTCAGAGCTGCTGGGATGGGGTGCCTGCCAGGGCGGCTGTGTGGTGTCACCCTCTGAGAAAGCTCAAAGCCCCATGAAAATCTGGTTGAAGGACCAAATCTCCATATCAGGGGGCTGGGGGATGTGACGGTGGCAGGCACTGAGCTGTCTTCCTTGGTGCTTCATGCATCACTGAGCCAGTCCCAGCTGTGAGGCTGCAGGGACTGGGAGGTGCCACGTTCTTGGGCCATGGTGACCTTTTCATTGATGTTTCAGGCGATCTGCTCATCTACATCGTGGTGGGCGTGGTCTGCACCGTGCTGGCCCTGCTGGTGGCTGCGATTCTATACCTGATCCGGACCAAGCAGATCAAGGGTAAGGGAGCCAAGTGTGTGGCAGGGAGGCAGCTGCTCCCAACCCCGTTTTTCCTCTCTTTCCCATGGGTTTCACATTGCCCCATTGGACAATAACTCCTGGCAGTGCAGCTGCAGGTCCTGCCCAGTGGGGTGATGAATAGAGCTGCCCAGGTTGTTTGCAAGCTGCAGGGAAAGCTCTGCCTGGTCTAAACCCTGCCCTGCACCTCCTGTGCTCCCCCAGGAGCAGTGCTGAACAAAATTGATTGAATCTTCAGGGAATTGCAGGCACTTGCCTCTGGGAAAAGATGTGTCCTTGTCCTTGAAGCAGTCTCTGCGTGTGTTCTCTGTGCCATGGGAAATGGGGCGTTTATCTTGTTTCCTCAATTATTTTTTCCCTATTTTTTTTTTCTTAATTTTTTCCTTCTCTTTCAGCAGGTAAAAGCTCGCCGTCTGCCAGGTGAGTGCAGATCTCTTCTAGTCACTGGGTAACCTGTGGGGACTCTGAGCTGGACACCTCCAGTCCACAGAGTCCCTCAGGACTGGGACAAAGCTGTATCCCCAAAACTTGTGAAAGGGAAGGCAGGAGCACAGTCTCTGCCCATCTCCCCAGCTGGGCTTCTGGGAATTTTTTGCTTGTGGTGGGGCTAAGCAGGCTGATGGGAGCTGGTCTGTGGCCAGCAGAGAGGCAGCTGGGCCAGCACAAGCCAATGCTCAGGACCTGTTTTGCTGGGTGCAGCTGCAAGGGCCTTGGCTTGCATCTGACCTCCCCAGCTGATCCATCACCAGGGAAGGGGCAACAGGACCCTCCATCCATCTGACTGTTTTTGTCCCTCCTTCCAGGTTACATGAGCCAGAGAAGAGCAGCGAGGCCACGACCCAGGTGGGTCATCCTGGGACTGGGGAGGGAGAGTGGCCGGGAGCCACTGGAGGTGGGAGTGGAGGGTGGTGGTTCATCTCAGTGTCTCCACTCTGTGGCTGGAGGTGGAAGAGAGGCTGCCCCAGGAAGAGGATAGCCACTTCCCAGAATCTTTTCTGCCTTCACCCTCCTTCCTCCTCCTCCTCCTTCTCCTCCCAGTAAAGTCTGGGTTGGTGCTGCCTGGAGAACCAGCTGTGCGATAGCCAGCCAGGCTATTTGTGGAGTTATTTAGCATTTGGTGACGCAGCTACGAGCGAAGTCGTGATCAGCAGCAATCTGTCCATCCCACCCAGGCTCTGCCAGCTCCCGTGTGGGCATCACTGGGCAGTCTGGCCCTGCTGGGATGGAGTGATAGAGTGGCTTCAGTGACAGCTCTGGAATTGTGGCAGTGGTTTTGAAGCCAGAGCAGAGTGACAGGGTAGCTCACGATGTGAAGCTGTAGCGTGGGGTAGAGCATGGCTTCAGGGTGGTGGCTGCTGGCATTGTTCCCCCATACAAGCAAGGTTGAGGTGCCCCGGGCGGAGCTGCAGTGGGACTGACTCCAGAACAGGGCTGTGGGTACAGGGGCATCTTCCCAGAGGAGGAACTCTTGGTGCCTCACGCAGGAATCCGACCCCAACAACCTGACCTATGCGGACCTGAACTTCGACAAGGAGAGGAAGAGCATCCGGCGGATGGTGGAGATGAGCCAGCAGTCGGAGTACGCCTGCATCCAGACCAACCAGGCGCCCAACGGCGACGACAACCTCACCTACGCCGACCTGGACATGGTGCACCTCAGCAAGGCGCCCAAGCGGCCGGCCCCGCGCCCCGAGGAGGCCGGCTCTGAGTATGCCAGCGTCCAGATCACCAGGAAGTGAGCAGTGGCTGCTGGGACCCGCTGTCCTGCTGGGAGCAGCTCTGCTCCTCCCTAAGACTGTTCTCTTGGAAGCACCGGGAGCGATGTGAAGATGCGCTGCGGTACCTGTGTTTTAGGATGGAAATGGAGCCCACAATACTTGTGGGGGTCTTCTCCCATCCAGAGAGACATGATTTTTGGGGGCAGTTTGGTCCTGGGGCCGCCAGCTCCATCCCTTCAGGACCCCCATCAAGGGTTGCTCAACCTCAGTGTGCCGGGTTTGCCCGCAAGCAGATTCAGCCAGCGGAGCAGCAGCTCCTTGGGAAGCTCCAGCTGGGCTGAGGGGACAGGTACAGTGCCTCCACACCAGCTCTCATGGGGATGCCACTGCCTGGCCCACGGCTCCCCAGGACCAGCAGGGCCCCCACACTGCCTTCTGGGGCTCTGCCACCACGCCTGGACACCAAACTCTGGCTTTAAAGGAAGGACTGACGTGTCCTCCTCTCTTCCCAAGTGTCCCTTCTGCGGGACCTCTGTCTCGCCACAAGGCCAAGAGGCTGGAAGGCCATTGAGCCGAGGCCCCCACCCTGCCGTCCAGGGGAGCTCCAGGTCTGGCTCCCCAGCACCGAGCATCCTCCTCATCATCATCATCATCTTCCTGTGCACAGCCTTGCCCTACATTGGGACCCACCAGCGCTGCCCCAGGCTTGTACAAAGCGTGCGAGGGCCCCCCAGCCTGGCTCCCCCCGGGAGCTCCCTGCAGGTACCGTGTAACATGTTTTGACTGTTTGACATGTAACTGTTAATTTTTAGAGCTGAAACCCCCAATGTTTTGTGTTGTACGTGGGTGTACTGCTGTGTACTTAACACTAGAATAAGATGTGCAAAATTAAGACTGAGGCCTCAGTAAAGAATCCCCCAAACCCTACAGAGTTTATAAGAGACTTATATGCTCCCCCCGCCCCAGCTCTGTCTGGGGGGCCAGGCAGGCTCCCCCCAGCCCACCCATGGGGACAAATGTCTTCCATGTGCCCCCTACCTGGGCCACTATGTGGAGTCTCACCCTCTGTTGGCTCCTGCAGCAGTGGAAATGTGGGGGGCTTGGGGGCACCTGGGGTCCTTGAGGGTGCTTTGGGAGCAATGTGACTGCTTGTACAGACCTTTTTTTTTTTTTGTTGGTTTTTTTTTTTTGCTTGCGAGATATTTTTATAATAAAAGTGAAAAGTCCTGTGCTGCTCCCGCACATCAGCGTGTCCCTGTGCTCAGGGGGGGTCACCTTGTCACTGTCACTGGGGCTGCAGGGTGGGGTTGGGGGTCTGTGTGTCCTGCAGGGAGGAGGAGAGGAGGGCTCATCCTGCACAGCCCTGTGGTGTGCGCTGGAGGGAGGGAAGGGGAAGGCAGGAGGTCAAGGCTGGGATGAGGGCAATGGTTCCCCTGGGCACCATGAGGGAGGGGAGCAGTGCACCCCATGGGCAGGGCCTGAGCAGGGGCTGGCCCTGCTGCATCTTTAGGTGCACGGAGCTGAGCTGGGGTGCCCAGACTGGTGTGCAGGCAGGCTGGGTGCTGGCTCCAGCCTGTGCTATGAGTGAGCTGCGTGTTCCAGTGCTCTGCAGTGACCTTCCCCCTTTCCCAACCTGGAGCTGGTGCCTGGGCTGTGTCTGGGGCATGAACTGTGTGTCATCAGAGCCAGGAACTGCCCTGTGGGGCTACATAGACACTCAAAAGGGAAGATGCTGCCCAAGCTGGGCTTTTCAGCACTAAGCTGCTGCTGGAGGGGTCACATATGAGCAGAAAAGGGACAGTTTGCCCCCTGCCCTCAGCACAAGTGTCCCTTCCCAGCTGGGGCAGCAGCTGTGATTCCCAAGGGAGTCTCCCCTGCCTGCTGCTGCAGGAGGTACCTTGCCAGCACCCTACATGCCCCTGCAGCAGGCTCTCAGCACAAGCCCTGCAGTTGCTCAGCTGAGATGGCCCTGTCACACTCAGGATATGGCTCCAGAGGTGGGGGGGTCCCACATTCCTTTTGGCACCCATGGCACAGGAAGGATACCACCATGTGCTGCCTGCAGGTCTCACAGCCAGCACTCCTGGCCCATTTGGGAACCCCAGTTTGGGGTGCTTGCTCTGCCCTGCAGAGCACGATCAGCACCCAGCATGGCTTCAGCTTCGTTGGCATCTGCCTTTTATTGACTGCGGGGCGGGGGGAGCTGGGTGCTGGGGCGTGGGGCTGACCCTGCCTCTAGAGTCGCTCTTGGAGGGGAAGCCCAGGGGCACCAGGTGGGTGCTGGGATTAGTGGGAAACTGTGAGAGGCTCAGGGAGGGGAGTGGGGGCTGGGCTCAGCACTGCTTGAGCACCTGGTGATGGTGCTGTGGTTCCACCAGCCACCTCTGCCCGTGGCCACGGCAGCCACCTCCCTGATCCTGCCCTGGTTCATCCTTCCCAGTGCTCGGAGCCCCCTGCCATGTACCTCAGCTGTGGTGGTTTCCAGACGCTGCTGTGCTCCGGCAGCTACAGGAGGATGGAGGATATGTGTCCCCAGCAATATGCCTGGGAACCCTGGGCTGGGCCACAGCCACACCGCCAGCAGCCGGAGTGGCACTGTCCCCTCCTTGCACAGGATGGGCAGGTGAACCAGAGAGGGACGACTGGGGATGGAACTCATGGTCCCCTCAGGGGAATGAGGCAAGGGTGACACCAGCCACACCGGGCTGGGCAGGGGACAGGGCTGGGGGCAATGGCACAGTCGGGGTGGCAGTGTGGGGACCGTGGTGCTGCCGTCCCACGCCTGGCTCTATAGGTCTGAGACCTCCCCTGAGTAGGCGCTGGGGTCCTCGTCCGACCGCGTGGTCACCTTGAACTGCCTCCGCAGGAAGCCCCCGTAGCGCTTCTGATTGTCCCACTTGAGCTTGGGCCGGATGCGGCGCAGGAAGCCCCCGTAGCGCTTGTGCAGCTCCGGCCCCTCGGCCCCGGCACCCGTGGGCTCTTCGTCCCCGTCCCCTGCCGGCCCCGGGTAGTCCTCGGGGGCCGCTCGCTCCCCCGGCTTGCGGCCGAAGCCCCCGGACTTCTTGCTGAGGCCGCCCTTGCTGTGAGCGTTCTCGCGGAGCAGGGACAGCAGCTTCGCCTTGGACATCATCTTCATGAAGCCCCCGTAGCGCTTGGCCGGCGCCAGCGGCAGCTCTGCGGGGCCCAGACCCTGCTCCGTCTGCGCCTCATCCTCCTCCACCTCCTGTGGGGACGGCTCTGTCCCTTCGGCCAGGGCCACCAGCGGGGCCAGGAGCACCAGCGCCTTCCTGCACATCTCCCACTCGGGGCCGGGTGACAAGGAGCCTTGGCATTCCCACAGGCACATCTGTAAGACAGCGGCCGCAGCGGCCCCGGGTGCTCGGGCTGAGCCCCTGCCTTCATCCCACCCCAAGCCCAGGGCTCTGTGCCCACCGTGCTGCTCAGCTCAGTGAGAAGCTGATTTGCACAACCCAGCACCCTGGGGTGCCCATGACCACCACGCCAGGTGCCACCCAGCTCTGCCACCCTGCGCCCGTGACACTCCACTGCTGTGGCTCCCTGGCTCAAGTCCGTGTGGGGCCAGCACTCACCAGGGGCTGGACGCTGCTCTGGGCACCGCGGCTCTGGGCTGCGCAGAGGGAGCACTGGGTGACACAGTCGGCAGATGCCACCGCAGACAGGGACAGGCAGAGCGCCAGTGCCAGTGCCCGCCGTGCCATCTCGCCCTGCAAATGCTGCCTGGAGAGGGAAGACAGCACAGAGCCTGTCACCATCCCTGTGCCAGCTCTGGGGGGCCATCACCACTTCACAGGTACTGTGCACCTACCACCTCCATCTGTGAGCTGCTCCTGGGATCATACACAGGGACCTGTGCCTGTACTCATTCCCATGTGACTCACCTCCTGGTGCTGCTCCCAGCAAGGACACAACAAGATGTGACCCCTTACCCTGGCTGCAGCCTGCTCCTTGGCATAGGCCCAGAGCCATAGCCAGTCCCTGGTGGCCACCAAGTCACTGTGGGCAGGACCACTTTTGCATCTCATCTCATCTCATCTCATCTCATCTCATCTCATCTCATCTCATCTCATCTCATCTCATCTCAGTTCCGTCCCATCTACCCTCTCCATCTCTTACCATACCATTAGAAAGAAAAGTCCCCTTTTTCCTCAGCATTGGGGAAAAATTTCTCTGTGATTGCCACGTCTGCATGGTGCAGGCAGATGAATCACCAGCTCTTCTCCTTGGCCTTGGGGAAAAGAACCACAGCAAACAGAGCTGCGGTGGCAAGTGGATGGGGTGAGGCCATGGCCCAGTGTGGACTCACCCCAGGCTGCTGTACCCCACACCAGTGCAGCCTCATCTCCCCTCCCTCACACCCACCAAGTCTGCTGGGCTGGTGCATCAGGAGAAAAGGGGAAAAAGGAGGACTCTGGGTTCCAGCCTACCTGCAGACCACCATCGCCATCCTCCAGATGTTTGAGAGTCGTGGTGGAGCCTCTGGCCTCTGCGGATGGACGAGGGCACTGTGCTCAGCTGGGAGAGGGGTTCTGCAGGCGGCAGTGCTAAACCTGACCCCCGGTGAGGCTGGAGGGGCCACTGCCAACCCCAGCTGCAGTGCCACAGGATTGCCGTGCCACTGGGACCATGACAGCCCTGGAGTAAGAGCCAGCCCCAAAGGGGTGCACTGGCTGCAAGCCCCTGCCTGCCTCTGTTGCTGCTTTTATTTAGGGTGGGTAAGGCATGACCCAGAGGGATCTGTTACACATTAATGACGCATATTAGAGACTATTGTGCTCTCCAGCAGTAGCTGCTAATGTACTGTAATTGGTACTGATGAAGAATTGTTAATGCCACAGTATTAATTCATGCTAGATTAAAATTTAATTTGAATTATCTGCACCATCGTGTGTCGAGCTGTCTGCATTCCTTGGCTGCACAGCCACCAGCTCCTTGAATCCTCCCAGTGCCCTGGCAGCATGGCAGGGAACAGGATGGCAGCTGCCCAGGATGGCAGGGGCACGGTGGGACCTCAGCCAGCCCTCACCACTGAGACACGGGGACAGTCCCTTATTGCATCAGGGCCACCGAGACAGCACCGAGGAGCGAGGACATGCCAGCCACACAGGTAGGTGCCAGCTGCAGCACTAGGGGGAATGAAGCTCCCAAAAAGAGCTGATGACTGCTTCGCAGGAGCCCTACCGGGAGCCTTTTCCTTCCCTTTCCCCACCTGCTTCCCCTCCCTTGCTCCTCCGCTGCCCGTATCCCCGTGGGTGCCGCCAGAACAGCACAGGGACGGCACCGGGAATGTTCCCATGCTGGGAACAGCTGCTGGTTTGTCTGACACTGCACAGTTCAGACCTCTGCCATTCTGGACACAGTGTGTCCCATCCCTATCGCCCTACTGCAGACGGAGGATTTCATGGCACTCAGGGGAGCTGCAGTTCCCCGAGCACGGCGTGGCCAAGGACACCCTGGGACACCACACTGCAAACATACCGTGTCCAGGTGCTGCCACAAATGTCCTGGCAGTGCTCTGCCTGCTCCTGAAGCTGGGATAAGGAGGACTGGCAAAACGGGAGCAGGAAAAGGGGAAGAAAACAAAGGGCTTTGGACAAAAGAGGAAAGAAGCAGAGGGGAAGAAAAAGCGAAAAGAACACAAAGAGAGGAAGAAGGAAAGCAGAGTTCAAGCTCAGTCCTGTGTTACCTGGAGGAGCCCAAAGCTCCGGAGCCATCCCTTCTGCAGGAACACCTTGGAAGGATCGTGGCAGGGTCTGGCAATACCAGCACTGAGTCCCAGCCTCTGTGGCCACTCTCAGCACATTCTACCTGTGCCAGGTGCCTGCCGGTGTCCCTTCCTCCCCTGTCCCATTTCCGCTTGAGTCTTCAAAGACCAGGCTTTACTTTGGAAAACCCCAAGCTGCATCCATGCACCCCAGGGGACAATTACAGACCTGGTGACCCAAGAAGGGATGAGGAATCAGGACTGTGTGTGCCGGACAGCAGAGACTGGCCCCATCTTGACTAACCTGTGATTATACCTAACAAAGGATGTGAACAGCTCTCCCAGACTGAGCAGACCCCTCCTCCCACACAGGTCCAACTCCGCAGGTTTGGATCCTGCACATAGTTCTGGTGGAGAAGAACAGTCAACCTTCCAGCATCTCCTTTCCTCACCTCTAAAAATTTCCTGGAAACATTGTCAGGACAAGGCTTCTCCAAAAAGCTGGTAACTTTTGGAATAGAACCACTCAAAACTCAGCACTGCAGCCACACTGCTGCTTGACCCAAGGAGGGGGAAAGAGAATCCCCCCATCCTCTCTGCCCACTCCCTTTGCCCCTCCAAGCCCTGGGTGATTCTGCTGCCAGGATGGCAGGCACAGCATCAGCACAGAAATGAACCCCAGCAGAGCTCTGGACAGCTGTTCACGGGCTCTGAAACCATTCAAGGGACAAGAGGGACCTGCAGCCATGTGGAAGCTCCCCAAAATAACACAAGTCCAACCACAAGCCACTCTCAGCAGTGCTGCTCAGGGGGTGTTCTTAAACTGTTGCTTTTTGGGGAGCAAGAGCGATCCCCTGCTTGTGCCCACGCAATGGAAGGGGGATGACAACCCCGGGAGCCCTACCTGCCTCTGCTCCCCGTCCCGCCGAGCACCCGCTTCGCCAAGTCAGGACGGGTCGTGGCTGATGGATGTCCCTCCACGGGCGTCAGGCTGCGCCAGTCATCAGTGGAAAGGCCACGCTGGCAGGTGGCCCCACGGTGCTGCGCGGGTTGTCCACCGGACTCGCCGCCGGCTGCCTCTCACCCGCTTTTATGGCCACGGAGTCTCCTCCTGCGGCGGGGCCCGGCTGTGCGCGGCGGCAGAGCCAATCGGGGCGAGGGAAGCTGTGAATAATCAGCCCCGCAGCATCCCCGCCACCTCCCGAGCAGGCTCGCCCGCACCGCCGAGGCCTCCCCGCAGCCCCCGGCCGCCCCGGGAATCGGGGTGCGCATCCCACCACTGCGGCTGCATCACTCGGAGACTTCCGTCGTGCCCAGCCTCGGTCCTCGGGGCCGAAACGCGTGCCCCAAACAAGGAAGGTGGCAGAGAACTGGGATGGGGTCTGTCCGTGTTCCCACACAGCTGCGTCCCAGAGGGGTTTGGCTGCTGCGGGTGTGAATGCCCTGGATACTGAATTCAAATCGTGTCCAAGAAGGGTGGAGGGGGAAAGGTGAATCCCTGACCTCCCCTAACCCTGCTCCCCAGGCTGGGGAGAGGCACCGTCCTCATGGAGATGCTGGGGAGAGAAGTGAGCCCATCCAAAGCTGCTGGGAAGGGAGAGAGGGTCTTCATGCCCCGGGAAAGGGATGTCCCAACCCACCCAGCCTAGCTGCTGTCAGGTGAAAAAGGCTTTGCACAGAAACCCCCCAGCCTCTGCAATGCCAGAGCTCAGAGCTCAGCTCCACATCTTCCTGAACCCTCTCCTCATGAGGGCAACTGAGATGAGCCAAAGAGGCAGGGGGAGCTGGGTGGGGGGAAAAAGACACCCCCACTTTCCCCACTCAGCCCTGATTCCTGTTCTCACACATTTCCAAGTCTGATTTGGGGATAAAGGAGAACAGCACTGGGGCAATGACAGGCAATCCCTGAGCCCCTGCCCTACTGTCCCACTGCACCATGTCACAACAGACGTGTGGGATGGGGGTCCGAGATGCAGACCCCACAGGACATCCTGCACCTGCCCCCACATCCGGGTGGGTGCAGACACATCCCCTGCGTCGCTGGCAGTGCAGCCAGTCCTCTTGCCTTGAAGATGGAGCTATTTTTATCGGAGCTCAAGAGGGATGTTTCCCAGCAACCTGCTGTTCTCCCAGCTCGAACACCAGCTGCTGGACCTGGTGCCCCCTTGCTCAGCCCTCCCAGCACTGGTGAGGGAAGTGGGGGCCATCGACACGGCTGGGACCCTCTGCTGGGCACCCAGCAGCCACGGCAGCCTGTGCCCGTGGTCCTCCGGCAGGGCTGGTGATCAGGTCCGTCGGCATCCCCCCCGCTCCTTGAAAAGCAGGCGGGACCCCACGGCTTTTGTCTGGAGGTGGATTTTAACTCATCCAGGCTGGGGCTGTGCCAACACGGAGGGACCAAGGGAGCAGGACATAGGGTGTGGGGCGGGGGCAGAGCCCTGCATCCTCCTCAGGGCCAAAGGAGGAACCCATCCCTCCATCCCTGGTGCTGCAGCGAGGGGGGATGGAGCTCAGGCCCCTCAGGGGCAGAGGGCGGCCACGGCCCCGCCTCGCTGTGTCGGGGTGTGCTGGGCTGTGCAGGCACAGAACAAAGCTGAGAACAAAACGCATCTGCAAACGATCACAACACCCTGGGCGAGGGGCTATGGGCAGCCCTCGGGCAGCTTAACCCTTGCTGCTGGGACTGATGGCCGTGCGGGCACCACAGACACGGTGGGGTGGAGCATTTCTACACCAAAGCCATTATTTTTATATGAATATGTATATATGCACCCAGCGGCCTGGAGTGCAGTCACCTCCCTGCACAGGGTAATTGCACACGAGGGAGATGTGTTAGAGATCGAGCAAATCCTAAGGACGCAGAGGGAAAAGTCGTTTGGAACAAAGTTCCTTCCCTTTGCTCCGGGTGGGAGGTCGAGTTACTCCGGTCCCCAGAGCAAAGTGCCACTGATCTACTGAGCTGGGTAAGAGGGTCCTCCACGGGTCCAGGGCGTGGAGGGTGACAGGGTCCCCCGGGAGAGGAGCTGGGAGCCAGCCCGCCCACCAGCAACTCAACTTAATATTCATCTGTCTCTTCCTAATGGGAAAGTGTCTCTGAGTCACACTGACATTTCCCCGGGACAATGGTAATTAAGTACCTGGGTAAGTGAAATGTGCGGTAATAGAAAAGTTAACTTTTCCTAACTACATGAGTGAAAGGCGCGTTCGGCGAGGAGGGGGCCGAGCGTGCCAGGCACCCGCGGAAGCAGGTGGGAGTTAATGCCAGCTCACGTCACACGGCGCTGCCACTCTGCCCCTGTGCCCCCGGGCCCCCCCGAAGGACTCTGCCCCGGACCAGACAGGGCTCCCCATGCCGGGATGGGGTAAATCGCCCCTGCAGCTGGTACAAGCTCTGCCAGCCGCTGGGGCTGTCCCCAAGCAGAGGGACCGCGACCCAGAGCTGCCGGCGGGAGCTTCCCCAGGAAGGCAGTCGCTACGCTGTGGGTCCTCCAGCACGGTCAGCTTTATCCCATTCAGGGACAGGGCTTTTCCAGAAACTCCCAAAACGTTTGCACTCCTGCCTGGCCTTGCCGTAGGCAGGAGAGGGAGGTGTTCAGACGCATTTTACGGGACATGGGAAGAAACGGCGGGTGGGCGATGCCCGAGGTTCTGCTGCAAACCGCCCGCGGGAGCTCCGATCCAGCGTGACCGCACCGGAGCGAGCCTCTGCAAAGGGAGCACCGGAGCAGGGGGCGGTCAGCGCTGCCCAGGCGGGCACACGGTGACCTCCCGGCGTGGGCAGGAGGCACAAGTGCCACTCGACGGCGGTACGAGAAGCGGCGCTCTCGTAAACACGGCGAGTCACGCCGCTGCCACCGTCCCCGTCGCTCCGGGCTGCCGAGCGGCACTGGGGGCACGGGACTGCGGCACGACCCCCGCAGCTTCCCCGGGAGGCGAAGTGGCTCCATTTAAAAACAAATTGAGGTCAAACCACTTGCAGGAGCTGCAGCAGGCGCCGTGACACCGCGGGGCAGCCCCGCATTAGAGTCGCCGGTGGCTCGGGGGTCGCCGTCCCTTCCCCGGTGGGACCAGCGTGACGCAGCCGGGAGCTGCTGGGGCTGCGTGATGGCAGCGGCACATGGCCCAGCAGTGGGTCAAGAAATCTGTGAATTTTGAGAGCTGCTCCGTGAACCAGCTCTGCAGGTGCTGTCTTTGACCGGCCGCAGTGCCCGCTGCCAACGGCACCGCGCGGGGGGAGGAAAACGCGGGAGCGGTGGCTGGAAAAGTACATTCTGCGGGATCGGATCGCCATTCCCTCCCCAAATCCACGAGGAGAGAGACGGCGGCGTGCAAAGCCCCGAGCCCGGGGAGCTGCCAGCAGCGCCAGGAACAGGATGAGGCCTCCGGGCAGCCCGGAGCGGGCATCATACTCGTGATGCCCACGGCCCGGGGAGTGAACAGCAGTTTGGGACAGTGCGTGGAACAGGGACCTCTGTGGTTCACCCCACCTGCTCGCAGCAGAAATGCCACCAAACCAGCCAAGGCTCCACCCCGCGGGGACACGGCCATCCCAGGGGGACACGCTGCAGCCCCGCGGTCTCCCCGCGGCGTTCGCCGCCCCTCGGGGTCCCGGCGTAGGGCAGTGGCCGAGTCTCGCTTTTGGTGACCAGTGCCCGTCCCAGCACAGGGACACCCGGTGGGTGCCGAGCCGCTCCATGCCACCCTGGGGTGCCCCCAAAACCCTCGGTCCCGGCCCACAGGGATCCTCTCGGGATCCTCTCAGGATCGCAGCCACTTTCCCGGAGAACTTCCACTTGGAAGGTCCCCGGTGATCCCCGGCAGTGGGGTCGAACCGTCGGGGTGAGCGCGGTGCCCGGGAGGGGTCCCCGAATGCTGCCGGAGCTGTGAAAACGGCCCCGAGCCGCGCACCCGCCCTTCCCGGTGCGGCTGCACAGCGCCAGCTCGCCGAACATCCAGCACCGCGCGGTACCGGCGGCGCAGCGCATCCCGGGGATTTACCGGGTGCCGAGGATTTATTGGGTCCCGGGGCACCACCCCCTCCCCGGGGAATCACCTCCCTGACGGCATCACCTCCCCGCCGGGTCATCACCTACAACATGTGCACCGCCCCCCTCCCCGGTGCACCGTGTCCCGGAGCATCACTCCCCTGGCGGCATCACGCACAGCCCTCCCCGGTGCACCCGGACCCCCTGTACCGCACGGCCACCGCCGGTGCACCGCTCCCCCCAGCCCATCCCGGGGCATCCCGCCCTCCCGGGGCGGTGGGAGGGGGCT
>VXBC01001263.1:693519-747086 GCA_013399945.1 Ploceus nigricollis | reverse complement strand
GTGGAGCTGGCGCTGGCCGAGTTCTGGGCCCTGACGAGCCTCCGGCGGCAGCACCCTAACGTGGTGCGGTTCGAGGAGTGCGTCCTGCAGCGGCACGGCCTGGGGCAGCGCATGAGCCACGGCAACAAGCGCAGCCAGCTCTACCTGCGCCTCGTCGAGACCTCCCTCAAAGGTACCGGCACCCCCGGGGCGGCCCCAGGCCCTCCTGGGCCGCCTCCCGGCTGCCCTCCCGCGCCCAGGGCCTCCAGCGTCCCTGTCCCTGACACCCGTGTCACCCATGCCCACCCCTGAGCACCTGGATCTGCCACCTCCCTGCTGCCATCAGTGACCCCCACACTCAGATCCTCCTGCCCCACTCCCAGGTTAGACCCCCGGAGCAGGTGGCTGCTGGGATGCTCCATGCAGGACATCCTGGTTTTGCCTCCTTTCTCCATGGACACCCTTCCACAATACCCGCACCTCAGGCACTGCTGCTGCCCTCACTTGCTCCCCATCACCCTATTGCTCAAATCCTTCCTGGGCATTGCCTGTGCTTAAGAGCACCCAAAGCTCCCCCCAGCTCTCACAATGCCCTTCCTCCCACCTTGACTCACTGCTTTTGCAGTGTAACTGCCCCTGGGCTCTCCCCGCTGTGCCCCTGGGCACCCGTCACCCCTGCACTCTTGGGGTCCTCTCTGGGGTATGTGCTCTAGGCTTGCTCCCATCACCCATCTCTGTCCTGTCCCTGCAGGGCTCCCCCAGAGGGTCTCTTTGCTGCCACTCACCCTGAACACACCTGAGGGACCCTTGTTGTGGCCCCTGTCCCCCCATGCTGTGCCATCCCCTCCACTCTCCCTTTCCTGTGTGATGCTCCCAGGAAGCCATTCCCTAAGCCCCACCCATGTCTTGCAGCAATGCCAGTGGGGTCCCTCTGTGCCCTGCGGTCCCGCCCCCAGTCCTGAAGGGCCCTGTTCCCACCTCCAGGCTCAAGCCTAACCCTTGGGGGACATCCCTGTGTCCTGGACCCATGGCCAGCACTGACTTGTCCTCCCTTACACCCCAAATCCTGAGGCTCCATCTGCTCCCCTGGCCTGTGCCACAGCCCACACACATCCCCTTGGGGACCTTCACAGCCTGTGCCCCAGTCACACCAAGGGGACATCTCTCCCTCTGTGCCCAATGTACTGTCCCATCTCAGAGCACCCCAAGGCTGCAGCCTGTTACAGCTAAAGATCTCACAGCTTTAGGACTGTCCCTGTGTCCCCCCCACTGCTGACTCTATGGGAACAGCCCTGGAAGCACTGATGCCTGTAGCCTGGGCTGTTACCCTCATTTTCCCCTGGGGTCCCTCAGCAGTATCACAGGGCTGCCAGGGGTCACCTTCTCCTGTCATAGTCGATGGTTGTGATGGTGACATCTCCAAAATGCTTCCTCCCTCCCTCTCTCTCCTCCCTTGGCTGCTTGTCAGACCCAGCTTTGCCCATGTGCTGTGAAGATGTGGAAAAATACAGGAGCCCTGTGCCCTCGATGCCCCTGTGCCTCCCAGCCTGCTGTGAGCAGAGCCACTCACCCCAATCCTTCCTTCCCCAAACTTGTGTGCCAGGGTTCCTGTCAGCTCCTGGGGGTGCTCAGTCTCCCTGAGCCCCCAGTGTAGGCAGCCCCAGACCCTGTGCCAGGCACAGAGTTCATGCAAAGCCCCTGACATCCATCCTCTGAGCAAACCTGTGGCTCTGACTGTCCCTGCCTTGCCTGTCCCCTCTGTATCCCTGGTGGCTGGACATGTCCAAACGTGCCTGGCTGTCCCCATGCATCCCAGCTCCTGCTCTTCCTTCACACAACCACCCAAGGGAGGCTCCCTGAGAAGGGCAGTGTCCAAATTCCTGCACAGCCAGGGCACACAGCTCCCTGGGAGAGGAGCCAGCTCTTCCCTTTGGGTGTGTCCAGCTGTAGCAGGAATGGGGGGTCCTGCCCCCTCTGTCATGTTGCACGCCGTGAGGAGAAGTGGCTTGGCTTGGGGTAGCTGGAGGTGCCCCATCTCCAGGTGGGGAAGGAGACCCATAGATGCCCCATCTCTGAGGGGGGTTGAGCCTCTTGAATTCCCAGCAGTGGGGATGGCTTTGCCTGCCCTGGTCCTGTGGCAGCCCCTCAGAGGGGAGCAGAGCTGGGCTCTGCATCCCCAGCCTGGACAGGAGTAGTTTGTGCTCCAGCTTGGTTTTGGGAGTCATTCTCCTTTCCGTCTGCCTGGCTGCCCTCGGGGCTGTGTTGTGCCAGGCAGCCTGTGCTCGCTGCCTTCCCAAGCCTTGGGTCTGATAGACGTGGATAAATATTTTCCAAACAAAAGGCTGGAGCTGGATGAGCCCTGCAGGTCTCTGCTCTCCTTCCCTGCGGGCAGCAGAGCCGGGGCTGCGGCGGTGGAGCCGTGCTGCCGTGCCATTCTGCACGACCGCAGCTGGGCTATTTACGGGCCAGCGCAGATGCGGTGCCAACGTGCCGGGGCTCAGGGCACGGCGAGGATTAATCTGAGACTTTCTGAATTGCGAGCACAACTGACGGGGTTTGGTCTCAGCTACGGAGCAGAGCCTGAACCTTTATCATTTTAACGAGATGTGGAGTAATTAAATTTAAGGGCAGGGTGTGAAAAGGAAGGTGAAAACTCAGTGCTGAGCTGGGAGAGAGGCACCCGTGCAATGTGCTCAGAGCCCTGTCACAGGAGCACCTCCAGTGCTTGTGCACATCACATGCCCCTCTTGTTCCTAACCCAGAGCAGTCACAGAGCTGCCTTAAGTGAACAGGTATAAGGTGTTGCTTCCTGTTCCTCCCATGCCATCTGTGGGGCCATCAACCTGCCACCAACACTCGGCCTCACTCGTGGGCTGCCCTGGCGTCACCTACGTGTGTTGCCATCATTCCAGCTGCCTGGAATTCCATGCTGCCAGCTCCTATCTCTCTGGTGCAGCCTCCTTGCACAGAGGGAGTCAGAGGTTACATGTGGTTGTGGGCACTGGGATGCTGCTTCTGCTCTCACTGGATTTTTATTTCCCCCGTGAAGCTAAGCAAATTAGCACACTGTTAATGAGCTCCCCAGGATGGGGTGGGGGAGGGGTGTGTGTGGTGCTGGAAAGATGGAATGTGAGTGTGTGCCATGCTGTGTTTGGGCAGGGAGCACATGGGGATGCTGGCTTGGTGATAGAGAACAGGTCCAGCCTGTCATTGGCATCTCCTCAGCTCTTGACTGCTTGTCTTCAGTTTGCTAACATCTCATCTTTAGGGAGCGTCTTGCCAGCTCTTTATGTTTAAAGCTGTTTGTTTTGAAGGCAGGAAGATGATTTAACAACTAAAGCACTTTCAGATTATAGAAAGAAAATGAGGAAATATTACTTTTGGCTTAAGCCTCTATTCGCAATGCTCCACCCAAAGTGAAGTGCCTGGTGCTCACAGCTACTGCTGGATCCCCGTCACCTTTCCTGCGTTTGCTGAGGTTCAGGGGCCAAGTTTTAAATCAGAGCCTTCCTTATGCTAAGAACAAACCTTGGCTTGTCAGAGCTAACAGGTCCTGGCTGCTGCTGAGCCAGTGTTTGAGCCACTTCCTGTGGGAAGGGGCTGCCAGCAGTGCTGTGTGGATGCTCCCACCTGGCTGTGTGTGAGGGATGTGGGGCTCTGCCATGCTCCCTGTCATGGTTTGATTCCTGGCAGAGAAGAGACAGACACTCCTGCTCCCTGTGTTGGGGCTGTATGGCTGCAGAGGAGAGCAGGAAAGCCAAACCCTGTCCTGCTGTGATGTCCCTGGGATTTAACAAATCCAAGTGGTGGCAGCTGTGTGAGCTGAGGCTGTCCTGGCTGTGCTGGGGTCTCTGCTCCCAGGACAAGCAGTCTCTCCTTCAGCTCCCATGCTGTCATGCCAAAGGTGGCTTGCACCAGAGAAACTGCTTTTCCTGGTCAGCATTTTGGTCTCCAGAGCCAAGCTGTCCTGTGCTGCTCCCAGCTGGTCCTTGGGCTTTCATGGTGAGCCTCCTTCCAGCCAGATGAAGCCCCCAAAGTGTAGCCAGTACCCTGTGTAACTCCACCCTGTTCTTTCATCCCCTAGATCTAACCTTCAGACCTAATCTCAGCAAAAGGTTGCTGAGGATGGGGAGGTGCAGCCAAATCCTTCTGTTGTGCAGATTTCCATTTCCATAGCAGTAGCCATGGATACAGACTGTTTGTGCAAATAACCAATATTCCGCTGTACAGTGACTGCTGACCAGTGCAGCCCAGGGCTGGGTGTCCCTGGTAGTCCTTGGCTTTACCTGCTGCTGGAAGTTTTTTGCTTTCCCAGTTGCTCTCTAGGGCTTTGCTCAAACAAAACCCAACTTTGTCAATTGGGTGGAGTTATTTAACTGCTTTCAAAAACACTTGAGTTCAGCTGTGGGACTTTTTAGCTGTGGCAGAGGTGAGTTGTATCCTCCAGCTTCTCTCTTATGGTGCTTGAGGATAAAAAGAATCTATTTCTAAAGCAAAATGATGCTCTGGTGGTTTGTGCAGGCTCTGCCAATCACCTGGGTGCTCTCTGGAGGAGACTTGGGGTCTGACCCTGGGGTTTGCATTCCTGGCATCAGCTAATGGCGATGGGTCTGTTGCCAATGCTCCCTGGGGCATCCTGGCATCCCTGGGGAGCACCAGTGGCAGACCTGGTCCCCTTAGCTGATATTATGTTGTGTTCTTCACGTGTCTAATTGATGTGCAAGAGAGTCCTTCCTTAGACAGGAGTTTTATGGAGTAAAGCCCGAGATGCTCTGAGCTTGAGGAGCTCAGTTTGATGTCTGGTGAAGGAAGAAGCTGTCTGGGGTGTAATACTGAGTAGTACTTACAGTCACAAGTGTGGCTGAGGTTACACTCAGTAAACATTGTTTGCAGCTTGGACCTCCAGTTTCCTTTCATTAAAGACTTGTTGGCACTTAATGAAAGCTGGATGAAGTGGCAGAGTTTTCCCAGCACAAATGCAATCCTTAAATGCACAAATTTGGTCTGAGAAGACCCAGTGGGCCATAGGGCTTGGACACTGGTGTGGCCACTCTTGGCAAGACTGTGCTGGCACAGTGTTAGGGGCTGTGATTTACTCCCTGTGTGCAGTTCCAGTAAAGTGTATGGAACAAGCCAGCCTTTGCCTCCTGCAGCAGAGCTTAGGTGGGAGAGGAGGCATTCACAGAAGTGATTTTTTTTTTTTTTTCCCCTGTAGACTCAGTGTTAATTGTGCTTTTAGCCTCTGCTGCTTTGGCTGTCAGAGCCTGGGGAGAATGGCCTGCTAGTAGGACACTGAAGATGTGTTCTCTGCACTTTGCTGGGAGGAGGTCCCTGAGCTGGTTCCCAGCAGTGGGTTTGGATAAACATGATGCTGGTGTGTCCTGCTGAACAGGATCCCAAAGCACTTGAAGCCACAGCAGTGGTGCCCTGCAGTGCAATAGGTCCCAGTCACATTCCCAAAATTTTTGCTATCCACATAAACCAGACCTGTTCCTCAGCCATCCTGGGTTAGTGTGGACTTTGAAATGTGTCTGAAAAACCCACTCTTTTATCCCTTTTGGTCAGGTGAGAGGATCCTGGGCTATGCAGAGGAGCCTTGCTACCTGTGGTTCGTCATGGAGTTCTGCGAAGGGGGAGACCTCAACCAGTATGTGCTGTCCCGAAGGCCCGACCCTGCCACCAACAAGAGCTTCATGCTGCAGCTGACCAGTGCCATTGCCTTCCTGCACAAGAACCACATTGTCCACCGAGACCTGAAGCCAGACAACATCCTGATAACTGAGAAATCTGGCACCCCTGTGCTCAAGGTGGCTGACTTTGGGCTGAGCAAGGTCTGTGCTGGCCTGACTGCTCGGGGCAAGGAAGGTGGGCATGAGAACAAAAATGTGAATGTGAATAAGTACTGGCTGTCCTCAGCCTGTGGCTCTGATTTCTACATGGCACCCGAGGTGTGGGAGGGACACTACACTGCCAAGGCTGACATCTTTGCCCTCGGCATCATCATCTGGGCCATGATTGAGAGGATCACTTTCATTGACGCCGAGACCAAGAAGGAGCTGCTGGGGACTTACATCAAGCAGGGGACCGAGATTGTGCCCGTTGGGGAAGCGCTGCTAGAAAACCCAAAGATGGAGCTGCACATCCCTCAGAAACGCAGGACTTCCATGTCTGAGGGGATCAAGCAGCTCTTGAAAGACATGTTGGCTGCTAACCCACAGGATCGACCTGATGCCTTTGAGCTTGAAACCAGAATGGACCAGGTTACATGTGCTGCTTAAATTCAGGGCAGGGCACCGCTGTGCTTTGCAGCTGGGTAAGTGATTCTCGCATTTTTTGTCTTATTTCTGTGGCTGTACTGACCCAATAGTGCACTTTGTAGTGACACAAAGGAGTCTTTTATGTTCCTAGAGCTATTTCTGTAGTGACTCATCAGAGCACTGCTTCTGAGGTTGTTTTCACCTATTCTACTGCAAAAATAAAGTAGAGGTGAGAAGTAGAATTAGCACCTGCACATCCTGTCACTGCCCAAGGGCCCAGTGGAGCTGGAAGGGCTGGGCAGGAGCCTTGCTCCTCAGAGGTCCTGGCCGGTGGCTGAGACAGGCTGGGGCACAGCTGAGACACCTGCAAGGACTTGGTATAAGCTGTGGTGACATCTGTCTCTCTCAGGGTCAGGGAGGGATCTGCCAGTTCTGCCTCCTCTGCTGTGTGATGTAATTTCCACGGTCTGTGCTGGAGCTCCCTGTCTAGCACCATCCCCCTCCCCTGTGACACTTGGACAGGACACCTCGGGGCCCAGCTGGCTTAGTTAGTAGACACCACGTAGCACATCTGTCTTGGCACAGAACTCTTTGCTTTCATCTATGGGGCACATGGGTCCATCTTGTGGCTCTGTTTCATTTCCCTATTAAAGGCAGGACTTCCCTTTGGTGTGAATGTCAGTGGCCCAAACCCAGGAGATGCTTTGGTCTTCAGCATCTGTGTTTGTAGACCTGTGTCTACTCAGGAAGGAAGCTTAAAAACAGCTCTGCTCAGACTGAGCTCAGCTCTGTCCAGAGTCCCCTCCCTTCTCCCCCCCTGCTAAACAGTCTCAAGCTCAGAGGTCCTGATCCTGAGGCCTGGGTGGTCACACATGGTCTGGAAGGACCCAGGGATGTGGTGTAGCTGGCAGTGTCACTCACCAGTGACACAGAAGGACTGGGAGGTGTTGCCTACATGACAAAGCTGTCTGTAAACAGAAGCTGTTACTAGGGATTCTCCCAGCCAAACATTTCAATGAAACTGAAGAATTACAGATTACCAGGGGTGAGGCTGACATCTTTCCAGCCCACATCCTTTCTCAGGCTCCTGCAGAGCTGCCTGCCCATCGCTGGTCCCAGGAGATCTTTGACAGCCTGCCTGTGTCAGGTGCTGGCATCACAGCTTGGGCGCAGCCCTCACCTCACCCCAAAACCACACACAGCCAGCTGGACTGGAGCTGACCATGGATGCAAGAGGGAAAAGAGGGAGGAAATCCTGTCCCTGGCCAGCCCTCAGCTGATGGCCGTGTGCTTGTCCAGCTCTGAGAGCAAGCCCCCAGCAGCAGGTGGTGAGGAAGGTGGAGGTATTTTGGCAGGTTTTGCTAAAACCCCTCATTGCTGCCACCTGAGGGTTCCTGAGCTTATGGAAAACGCTGTGGTGCCTGACCCCCCCTCTCTGTGTGCCCAGGTACTCTGTGCTGTATGTAGAGAAATAGGGATGGAAATTAAAAAACCCATTGGGTGGGTCTTGTTCTTCTCTGTTGGTTTGTCCAAACTGGTCCACAGACCATCCCCTCTGCACCCCTCCACGCACAAAATATTTAACACCCATCTCAAATGCGAGTAGCTGATTCAAGCACTGCTGCCTGGGGCTGGATACTGGTCCCAGTGCAAGTGTGGGCTGGGGATTAGGGTGGGGGAATGAATCTGTGGAAATGTGAGCCCTTAAGATGGGTGTGCTCTGGCCCCGAGGCAAGAGCAGACACCCTGCCCTGTGCCCCGGGGCGAGGCGTGGGGCCGGTGGGGCTGTGGGAGCAGCTCTGCCGCACGTGGAGGGTCAGGCCGGGCTCTGCCATCTGCGCTGGCTCTGTGCTGACACGATGCTGCTGCGTTATGCAACCAGCCCCTGCCCTCGGGGGAAAATTCATCCTGCGCAGATCTGCGGAATAGTACATGGAGGGATAACAAACACCGAGGGGACAGTCCTACCCCGCGGCTGTTTGCTCAAACCCAGCTGCCTTCTGCAGCCCCCCCTCACTCCATCCGTGAGTCTGCACCGATTGCTCAGTCATGACACAGCTGCAGCATCCAGGGATGCTCTTACATAACCCAACCTGGCACATGGAGCGTGGTCGCTTGGCCCAGATAGATCCCAGCACCAGCCGTATGCTCCCTGCAAACCCAGAGTGTTCCTCTGCCTCACTCGTGGGGCAGCCAGAATATTTGGTGCACTTTGCTGTATGGCTTTCCTGGTGTACTTGTGTATTCAAATCAGCCTTCTTCTGGCTGCTATTAAATGCAAATCTTAAATTGGAAACCTGCTTGAGAAGCTTAGAGTGGGATTTAGAGCAGAGCCTGAATTCTGCTCTCAGGTAATTTTAGTTGACCGAGAAACTCACGTAACCTCTTACAACTTATTTGTGGCACTGGCGTGTAGCTTTGCTATGCTGGGTCATGCAGTGGGTTCTTCCCCATGACAGTTCAGACCTGCTCAGCCTTGGTTCATGTCATAACCTGGAAAAGTGTAACCCTCCCTGACCCAGGGAATTGGATTTTTGCTTATTCTTTGCTATGCCACTGACCTCTTCAGATTTCGCTTCATGTCTCAGCAGCTTCGGCTTTAGTTCTGCCACAGATGCTGATGCACCTGAGAGCTTCATGCTCTGTTACCCTTCCAAAATGCAGATAGGAGATGTCAGTTCTCAGACAGGAAAGTGTTTTTGGCTTGGTTTATGCTGGACACTGGGCTGCCTGAGGTGGAGATAATGAGTTATCTCCTTGCTTTTCCCACTGCTAATGGCACTGGTGCAAATAGTTTCAGCAGAGGTGGGCAGCATTTCTGTGGGAGAAACAAAGGTATTCTCTTCTTAATTTGAACATTTCTTCCCTACCTTCTGCAAATGTTTAGATAAAGACAAATTTATCTACAGTTCTCTAGAGTTGTTGGCAAAAACTGCCTTTTGGGCGAAGAGGACAAAAGCCTTTCTAGTACAATTAGGGAGTGGCTGGGTTGTGCTGGGTATCTGCTGATGGGTCTCTTTCTGTGATAGGCCAGCACTGCACTGCCCACTGGGGAGTATTTCACCCTTCCTTCCCAGTACTTGAAAGCTGGAATGATTCTCCTTTCCTGCGATGTGAACATCTTTCTTTCTATGTCGCTTTTGTAGTTGCCCTCCAGATTCTCTGGGGATGGTAAGGGGCCTCCCAGAGACGCTGCTCTGGTGGGATCCTCTGATGGGGTGGCTTTGTGCAACCCTTAGACAGGTTGTAGAGGAAAAAGGTACAGTGGCAGTGTGGCCTTTTGCTGCTCCCTGCAGTGACACAGGGGCCTTGGCCACAGAAGTACAAAGGGCGAGTACAGCATCACCCACCACTGACAGTTATGTGCTTAAGGAACTTTGTAGTTTTGATTCACACAGGACATCAAACTACAATGGTTGTGATCAGTGTAGAGGCAGCTTGTTCTGGTAGATTTGTATTCCATGATATTTTCACTGTGGATAAAACAGTTGGTCTGATTTTGGGTGGATACTCAAGATGAATGGCAAGAATCTGTGCAGGCTGCAGCATCTCAGGGGCTGTCATTAGGAAGGTGTTCAATAGCTGTGGCCAGTCTGGTTCTCTCCAGCACTCCTCTGTCAGTGGGCTTGATTATTCCAGTTTCAGCTGAAAGTGGCTGTTTTTATTTGCATTGTTCTGCTCTTTGCATTTTACACGTGCACCAGGAGCTGATGCTGAACAAGCTTATCTGCTCACCCTGCATGATGGTGTCTACCCTGGCCAGAGCTCTCTGGTGCTGTGCCCAACCACCCCCAGCACTGCTGATAAACTGCTGCCCTGTGGAATTTCAGAGCTGAAGGAAGGACAGGGATCAGGGACACAGCAGCAGCTCTGAAAGCTGTCAGTGAGCAGGGATTGCTGCATCAAGTAAGATCTTGGCTGTTAGTATCACTCAGCTCAAGTTTTACTCACTGGCCTGTTAAAGGACAGCAATTTCGTTCCTAAAGCAATGTTGGTTTTGAGTTTGGACTGTTTTCAGTGTGTTTTGTGGATCTTGGCATGGACAAAAGTCACAGGACAGTAATAGCAAGATCAGTTCCTCTTAGCCATAGCAGTGAATGCAGCATCACAGGGGCCACCCCATAGAGTGGTGACACCCTTCTGGGCAGTGTTGATTCTACCTGGGGTGAAATGAAGCCCTGAGAGCGACCTGGACCATGTCACCTCTGGCCAGTTGTATTGGTGTTTGTGTTTGCTCACTGTCACCCCTGCTTTGCTTTCTGGGGGAGGTCACTGCAGTTGGATTTAAGGATGCACCCAAGGAATACGTCACAAGTATAGGTACAGAGCATGAAGGAAGGCTCAGGAGATAAATCAGGCTCTCAGCTCCCTTCCCTTGCACTCTGTGTTCCCACACAGGGGCAGATGACATGGTTAACATGAGGAGCTGCTGGGTTATCTCTCCCTCCTCTGCACTGCATCCTCTCTGCCGTGCAGACGCCACTGCCACCGCCCCTCTGTGTGACCCACACATTGGTGTCATCTTGTGTGCTGGGTGAGGGCTGCATGGGCTGCTGGTTCACATCCTGCTGATGCCGAATGAACATTCGAGCTGATTAAAACTATAAGTGGCATCAGTGGAGGGATTAAAAGCTCTTGAACAAGCCCCTGCAAAAACGTGCGTCAGTGGGGCGAGCTCTCCTGTCTCAGAGCAGTGAGCTCAGGGCTGCTCAAGCAAGCACCTTCCCTGATAATGTTCCTACTCCAGGGAAGCACAAACAGAAACCCTGCCCTACTTGCTAACAAAGCTGCATAATAGGAGAAACCTTCCAGAAGAATCCTTGTGTGTCTGCCCTGACCTGATGTCTGTGTGCCTCTCGCCTCCTCAAACAGAAAGGCTTTATTCCGATGGCAGCCTGCAAAAGTGGCATCCCTTTGGTTAACCTCTCCTGGAAAGGAGTGTGCCCATGACCTTGCCTTCTGCTCTGAGTAGTCTTGTCCTTTAGAAATGTGTTCCTCAGGCAGGGATTTCTTTAATGAGATTTCCTAGGGCTAAGGTATTGCAGTAATTTGCTGGGCAGTAGCATTTTTTCTGCGGCGGGTCTTTCCCACTGCTCCCTTGGTGTCTCTGCAGAGCCCCTCGCCCATCCCTGGGGGGGTGGGACCTGCTTCTGCTGAATGGAGGAGCTAAATCCACCCCCCACATTTTTTCCCATTTAACTGTCTGAGTTTGGAGCCCATGGACCACTCCCACTGCTTCCCAGCACAACCACTGCCCTCAGCTCTGCTGGTGCCTCCTTGAGTGTGGGACATCCTAAAGGATGTATTTTCAGTGCAGAAGTGACATCATGTGTACGTAGGTGTGCTGTTCTTCTGCTGTCCACAGGGAATTTTCTGGGTTGCAAACAAACTGTGTGGAAAACACTGGTGGCTTATGTGCAGAGTTGAGCATTCCCATGACCCTGAGCTTGGAGGACAGGAGGGTGCCAGGGCTGTGGATGAATGGGTGCAGCACCTCTGCTGCCACAGGGACCATGCGGGTTGTTGTGTGCTGAGACTTTGGCCAAAACAGGGATGGGTACAGCAAATCTAACTCTAAACTCTAAAATCCCTGGCACTGAGCATCCTTGTGGGCTGAGCTGTGAACCTCTCCTGCTCTGCTTCCAGTTGCACCAGCCTGGATTTTACTCACCTTTTGCAGAGCCACTCACAATGCCTGAGCTGCTGCTGACGCAGCAGGTGAGTGGTGCAGGGCACCTCTGGGGTTGCAGCTTGTTCCATCACATGGGCTCTCAAGGCCAGGCTCTGCTGTGGGAACACTTGTCCTTGTTCCAGCAGGACTGTCACTGCAGGGAGCTATGTGGGGTGGGGGTGTGAGGAGATGCTCAGCCTCAGCCAGCCTGTCCCAGCTCAGCCCCTGCCCTGGGGCAGCTGGATGTGTGCTGTCCTTGGCAGTGTGCTCCATGCACTGCTGTCTGAGTCCTTCTGGGAAAAAAACTGACTGTGAACTGAGCCCAGTTCCTACCTGGATCGATAGCCAAAGCACTGGACAGTAGAGAGATGTGGCAGCACCCATTTTAGGCTAACTGGGATAAGTGGGCAAGAGGCAGGAGTGGTGCCCTGTACCCCTTCCATCCAGGAGCCAATGCCTGCAGTCACAGTGTAATAACTGAGACAAACCACTGACAAACCTGACCTCTCTTTCTCCTCTCTTGTTTTTTCTTGCAGATTTATTTACCAGGGACCCATAATCTCCATTATTTACGTGCAACAAGGAAGTCAAAAATAAGGGAAGATGATGATACAGAAGATCCCTGGTCTACAGGATCTCTGGCAATGTGAAATGTTTGAGTGTTACTTTTTTGTGTTGGGAAGGGGTGCTGTGGGGGTGTGGGAGGGGTCTGCAGGGGCCTGTGGAAGAACACAAGCTGGCAGCTGTCACACTCACGAAACTTTGAAACAAGATCCAGAGAGCAGAGCTGCCCTTGCCCAGCCCTCCCCATGTCTCCTGTGCTGCTGTTTGACTGAGTAGGTGTTTCTAGGGATGTGGTTCTGTAAGGAAGTGGGAATCAGCAGCCTGATGGTGAGGTGTGCTGCCAGGCACCAGCTCCGAGTCCAGCTGGGCACAGTTTTGGGTTCAAAGCTATTGATTTTGCCTAGGGAAAATGGGAGCAAAGTGATGGCTAGGTTTGCATTGGGAGTGCAGTGCTTTAGGAAAAATGAGTCTCTTGGACCGCATGTTACAAGCAGCTAAATAACTTCATAGCCAGGCAGCTCCTGAATAGGTGGTGCTGCCCAGGCTTGTGAGCAGCTGACATTAGGATAGAGTAGGATAAACAAGCTGAAAGCCATTTGGCAAAGCAGGTGTTCCCAAGCTGGATTTCATGATCATCTTTGTTACTGTCTTTCTATACAGAGGGAACTGGGGAGCTGCTGAGTACAGTTTCAGGTTGACATCATCTGAGTAAAGAGAAACAGAAAGCAGTCCACTGCTCTGATCCATTTAATGCCAAACTTCAGTCGATAGGAACAGTGCTGTGGAGAGAAGGAAGTTTGGCCTTAATTGGTCATGGGCTGGATTCTAGCCTCCCACAGGACACTTTTCCCTGCTAGCTAATGATCTCCAGGAAGCAAAAGGCAATGCTGCTGTTCAGGATGGGCTACAGTACAGTACAGCTCAGGTCAGGAGATTGGAACCTCAGGCTGAGCACTTAAAACTTGATTTCCTTGCCTATATTTAAAGCAAAACTCCTGTTCTGGGGCTGCCCTGTGTTGATGACCTTTAGACTTTGCTCACTGTAAATGCAATGTAAAGCACCACCTCTTCTCCACCCTGCAGCTTCTGAACCACCTAAAATGTTTCTCTGCAGGTGAAATCACCAGCAATGGTTTGGGAAGTGGTCTGGTCTGAGCCAGCATCACTGCTGAGCTGTCAGGGTGCTTAGTCTGGAGCTACCCGTGGCCATGGGCAGGAGAGGATCCCCCTGGTCCCCTCATCCCTGGCTGTGGGAACTGCTCCTTGCCTGCAGCTTTCCTCTGCCATCACTGGAAGGTTCCTAACTGGCAGCACCTCCATGTATCTCCTCAGTGTACTATGCTGACCTCACAGGAATGAACAGAAATGGAGGAAATTCAGGTAGGCTCAGGCAGAGCAGGGAAAGGATGGCAGGGCTTCTTTCTTCTCTTCCATCTTTTCCAGGACACAAAGCTAAAGCTGTGGCTGCAGGGAGGCCTGGTCCTTCTTAGGAGGACCAGGAGGCTCCAGACTGGCTGTCTGTGACTTGTGAAGGTTTGGACAGCACAAATGCACTGCCAAGCCCTTGTTCTCACACTGCACTTGTGTTTGTCCCTAGGTATGCTTCTATGGGCTGCAGCTGGGTGGGATTCCTGCAGCTTCCTGTGCTGCATCCCACAGGAAGGGAAGAGTGAAACATTTAGCTCACAAGTGCAGTGTTAGTGCCCTGATCACTGGACCATCCTTCCTCCACCTGGCAGAGCCTTTGCTCCTGACTGTTACAGCTGTTCTAACCGAACCCTGGCCTGAACGGGTGCAGTAAGAGGGCAGGAGGTGAAGCTGGAAGGCAGGCAGTGGATTGCCCTGTTCTTCTCAGGACAGGAGTGAGTCCAGCAGACCCTGGGAGGGTCAGCCCTCTTGGTGCACTGCTGTTTCAGGCCATCTTCAAACCACACGTCTCCACCTCAGCTTTTGCATTGCAGATGTGTTTTTCAAGCAGCTTGATGTTAGTGAGCTAGACCGTAGTGCCTTACTTAGGATTTAGCAAACACTTCCAAGGAGGAGTCCTAGGGCTGCTAGCCTTTGGCCAACGTGGATGTTTCCCTGATTAGTTTGTCCTTTTAAGAGCATTTCTCTCTGATTTTGCTGCTGTTTGTGCTCAACTCCCTGGACTATATAGGAACCTGCCTTGTGTTTACAGCTCCCCACATCTCTCCTTCAGTTACTTTGGCCCAGACCAGCACTCCCTGTAGAACAATGTGGGAACAAGGAACAGCTCAAACCTGCATATGCTGTGAGATGGAGAATGTTTAGGCTTCTCTTCCTAGGTGGGTCTTTTGGGCCTCACCTGCCCAGCCCCTGCAGGCCAAACTTCTTCCTCTGCTGTGGATGTTTGGCACTAGGATGCACTGCTGGGAAAATCCAAGTTTAAGAAAGCAACACCAAGCCTGTGGCCCATTTCCCAGCCCAGGGCCATGCTGTCTGTCTCTTCCTGGCTGCAGTGAAGCTGAGCATCCAGGTGCTGGGGGTAGCTGGTTAGTGTGGGGGGGAGCCAAGCCCCCCTTGCAGAACTCTCTGGGCTCATGTGGCCTCAGATGGTGCCCACGCCAGGGGAGTGATTGTATGAAACTGTTTACTTCTGATTTTGCTGTTTACAAGAGGGATGTGGGGTGGGTGGGGGGAACAAGCCAAGCCTCAGGAGGATTGGGAACTGTGTTATCTGCACCAGCCTGCAGCAAGGCCGACACCACCGGCATCATGCAGGTGTCACGGGGATCTCCCGGCCAGCTTTGGTCCATGGGGAGGAAAGCAGAGGTGGCTGTAGCCTAGAGGGGTTAGATTAGCTCCCCTATATCCCCTTGCTGCTGTGTTTGATGTTCAGCAGTGCTAGTGACAGATAAGAGTTACCCCTGTGGTCTTCCTTTACTCCTCAGGACCCAGCTCCTTCACATATCACAGGCTCCCAGAGCCTCTCTGGAGCAATAAGATGTAAAACGAGCGTTACCATCGTCGTGGAAATCCTCCGTTGTGTGCAGTGTCTGTCTCCTCCGTATGCAGTATGAGTCTGGGTTTAAGCCTGCCAAGCATCACAGGGGAGCTGCTGCAGGGCACAAACTGGGATTTGTTTCCCTGGGCTTTCTGCAGGTCGGGAGAACAGGGAAACACTCTGCTGCTTTCCTTCCTTACCCAGGCCTGTGCTGCCCAAGCCTCACACTACAGCTGCTTGGGGCAAGGGTGCTCCTGGTCCCCTTTTTGGCAATGCTGGCATGGGATGGGTGAGCAGAGCTCAGTGCTCCACTCCTCACAGCCCCCATCCCATCAGCCAGGGCAGCATTGGGAAAGCAGAGCCCCCATTTCCTTTGCACCGGGGTGCAGCCAATGCTTGTGCCACTGGTGTGGGAGGAGTTGTGCCTGTGGCTCCTGTGCTCCTCAGCTGGTTACAGGCACATCCAGCATGTGGGCCCTTCATGTCCAGAAGCATTTTGCACTTCAGGGCAGGGTGTCTGGTGGGTGTAGCTGGAAGGGAAGTGCAGGGAGCTGCTCTCTTCCAGCTGTGATCTGCCAGATCATTTCTCTGCAGCCTGCCCAAATGCTTTTAGCCCTGAGGGTGTCTAGGCTGCTGGAAGAGCTCACAGGGGCCACACTGGAGTGCCTGGTGTCCCTAGCCTGGTGCCTGTTCCTAGCAGCTGCCCAGGACAGCATGGACCTTCAGCTCACTCACCCAGCAGAAAACAGCAGCTTTGCAGGGTGAGCTGCTTCACTACCGCACCAGAGGGGTTCTGGGTGAGCCCCAGGACGGGGGCTCATGGCTGCCCCAGCCCTGCTGAGGGCTCTCCCACTCCCCACAGCTCCTGTGCTGAGCTAGCAAGAGCAGAAGGCTTAAACCCAGACTCCAAACTAAAGATAATATTAGTAAATAAATCTGTGTTTTTCTTTTTTTTTTTTTTTTTTTTTTGCACAGAAGCTGGTTATCTAGGACCTATGTGTGAACAACTTTATATAAATATTTTTTGTACTTGGTTTCCTTGGGTTGGTATGAAACGTTCTATTTAAGTTTTTTGAACACTGTGGATCCCCTGATGTGTATGAATGGCAGAGGCTTTGTAAATTAAGGGACGTTTGTGTGAATAAAGCTATTTGATGGGGTTGAAAAGCCACACACAACTTGAAACGTGAGCTCTGTGTGTTTGTCCTTTGCTGTGCTGACAGCAGTGGGGTTGAAAGGGTGTCCCTGGCAGCAGTGGGCAGACCAAGGCCCTAAAGCAGCTCTGGCTCCATCCTGGAGGGCAGGTCCAGCTAGGCCTGAACTGGAACTAGGCTAGCTGGAACTGGGCTAGCTGGACTGACCTTGGGGCTTAGGGCACTAAACCAAGGCACCCTGGCCAGTGCCAACCAGAACGTGGCTCCCTGGCATGTGGCACTTGTGGCCCTTTATCCTTGCCCTGGATTAGGATTAGCCCCGTTCTTGATGCAGACACCAAGCAGGACATTGTGATTAGCGGGACAGGCAAGCTTGGCCTCTGCCCATGCAGAAACACCTCCCCATGCTGCCCCTTCCTCTGGCCACAAGCTGGCAACGCCATGGTTCAGGAGCCAGAAAGGACCAGCAGCCCCTCACCCAGCTGGCTGCCCACTCTGGAGGTGCCTGCAAACCCCACAAGGAAAATGCCCAGCAGAACTGCCCCTCGAGTAGCCACAATCAGTTTCTCCCTTTGCACAGATCCTCTGCCCCAAATCCCAGACGACCAAGCGGGTCACAGCAGCTGGGAGCCTCCAGTGCCACAACTGCCATCCACGATGAGAAAAGCATCACGAGGCTGAGCCGCATCCTGCAGCCGTGAGGTTTCCTGTGGGTGATGTCCACAGGAGTCCAGCAGCCTGGGGCCACCCCGAGCCGGCGTGGGACACAGGATGTCCCGGCACCCGCCAGCCCTTGCGTAAGGGCCCCGCAGCCTCGCACGACCCGCGGCAGCCGCAGCGCCCGCGCTGGGACGTGCAGGGCAGCCAGTCCTCCCCTGCGGCAGCCCCAGCACCGCCGGCCGCGTGGCCGTGGGCTCCCCCCGCACGGCCGTCAGCATTGTGCTCCTTAATCGCTGCCGACAGGCACCTAAAATGGATGTTTTGAGCCCAGTGGGGCCGCAGGGAGGCTGGTCGACCACAGCCGGCGCGATGCCGAGGGGCCAGAGCGGCCCCGCTCACCGGCTGGCAAGGGGGCCCCAAGCTTTGTTTCCTCCCGCTTCCTGCTGGGTTATCTCGGGCATTAACTGCGCAGCGCCCACTGTGAGGGGCAGCCTGGGGTGCTCAAACATCCGCCCCCAGTCCTGCCCAGAGCATCCTGCCTGCAGGCAGGGAAGGGTCTGCATTGGCTCCAGTCACACTGGTCCCCAGTGTGGGACAAGCCCCAAGACCGTCCCTGTCCTGGTGACAAGTGCAGCTGCAGAGACCCGCTGTGCTACACTGCTGTTCCCCACCAAATGCAGTCACCCCCAAAACCTCTGTCACAAATGCTGCGGCACCCCAAGAACACTTCTGCTCTTGTGACTTCCCCCTGGTTTAAGCTACACCAGTGACAAGGATCATGTGGACTCCAGGCTCATGGCATCTCGCTCATCTCTGTGACCAGACACAAAACGTGCTCCGTGAGCCCCACAGCCCCTGACTCCCAGCTCAGCCCTTGCAAATGGGATGAAACTGAACCCCAGCAGGAGGAGCTTGGGGCTGGATCCTGGCTCACCTCTCACGTGTGCTGCAGGTGAGGAGCCAGTAAGGGCAGGTGACCACACAGCACAGCAGAAAAGCACCATTAATGAGGAAGTTGATGTCAGTCACCAGGAGAGATGTTTCACTCTGGATTTGCTCTCTGGAGACCTGCTATTTTGTATGCAAAGAGGTTTGCTGAACTCCACAAAGGTGCTTCAAGCATTTGACAGCTGACAGAATCTCCCAGGAGCCACCAGCCCTGTGCTCCTCAGGGACCAGGAGTGGGGCACGTGCTGGGGCAGAACTGCACGTGGCAAAGGCCACGGCCAGGCAGCAGGGCCAGGGTGGGAAAGGCAGGGACAGGCCTGGCAGCCACTATGGCTGTGAGGCCAGTCACAGTCCTGAGTGCCAGCACCAACCTCACCTGGAGGAATTAAACCTCGGAGTAGAGGTGAGGTGCTGCTGCAGCCATGGCGTTGCTCTCCCTCTCTCTGCTTGCACACAGGAACATTTTCAAGAGCCTCCTCTCCACAGAGGCTGTGTTTTACAGCTGAAGCACTAAGTCATTCATCCCAGAATATAAATCCATATTTCTTTTAAGATCTCCTGAGCTCCTCAAGCAGCAGCCACTTCAGCAGCCCTCACTGGGCCAGAGCGACACCAGCTGCTGCTTGAGCTGGTGGGAGGAGAGCAAGGTCCATTGTATCGGTAAAGGACATTCATTTGCCTCATCCCCACACTGATGAATTGCTCCACTTGCCCGTGTCAGGCTCCAGCACAGCAGAGGATGAACAGCTAAAGCTGCACTAAGCCCACACACTCCATTGAGCCGGGAGATGACTCAGAGGAGGCTCTCGGTGCGGGCGGAGGTGACAATGAACACAAGGGACAAAAGCTGAGCGAGCAGGGACTCTGCTCTCCCCACTGACCCACTGTGAGGCAGAAGCCTGGACCCTCCTCACCCTCTGTCCCCCTGTTCAGTGGCAGGACAGTCACGAGGGTCCTTGGACAGCCCAGCCGCAGTGCTCTGCCACACGGCAGACAAGGCTGTGGATGGCACCAAGGCTAAATACTTTTCACCCCATTGCATACAATATCCCAGCAGCTCACCAGCTCAGACAGGAGCAGTGCAGCCCCCCATGTGTGTGGAATGGCTGTGGCCCCTGTCCCTCCTTCTGCAGAACCCAGGCAGCCCTGCCCAGGGGACCCTAGGGATGGAGCAGGGGGAGCAGCATCTCCCAAACCACCTCCTGATTCCACCCAAGCCTTCAAAAAATGTAATTTTTGCCTGCAATCTGTCTCAAAATGCATTGTGCAGTCTGCCCACCCCACGCACACCCCACCTGCCTCTCCCCACAGTAGAGACTGCACGTGGCAGCAGCAGCAGCTTCACCCAGAGCCACTTCGGGTCAGTCTCAGTTCCGTGAACAAAAGCTGCTTCCCCAGCTAGTTTCCTGACAGACCTGATGGCCTGTGCCCCTCTGGGGACCCAGAAATTGCTGGGAGGCAGCAAGGGAGGGAATTAAGAATTATTTCCTCTGCCAGAGATAAGATCTCTAAACAAGCTTCTCAGGCAAGAACTTTAATTTTTTTTTATTTTACAGGTTTTGCAACGGAATCTTATTCTCCAGAATTGCATCCGCCTCCAACCCCACTTAGAGCTGCCAAAGCCCGCACTTCCCCCGGGACCAGCCTGCAAGCGGCAGAGATGGATGGGATGACATGGGCATGACTTCACCTTTCTGTGCTGCTGCTGGAGCCAGGGGCTGTCAGGATTCCCAGAGGGAGCCCCCCTGTTCTGGCCCCTCCAGCCCCCCTGGATCAACCCCCCACACCAGAGCCATGGGCTGCCACAGCCCCTGCCCCAGCCTCAGGGCTGGATGAGGCCCCGGGGACAGCATCCCTGTGAGCAGCAGGACAACATCAAAGCCCAACATCGCTCCAAGCTCTGACTCTGCTCCCTCTGCACAGATCCAGCCCCACAGTCACTCTGTTAACCCAGGAAGGGCCAGTGTCTGTGGTCATATGAAAAGTGCTCGTGTCCCTCCTGAAAAGCTTTCTGGGAATCAGTGAGGGCACTAAACTGGCTAT
This sequence comes from Ploceus nigricollis, assembly GCA_013399945.1. Classification (NCBI taxonomy): domain Eukaryota; kingdom Metazoa; phylum Chordata; class Aves; order Passeriformes; family Ploceidae; genus Ploceus; species Ploceus nigricollis. Next base: position 726,845 of record VXBC01001263.1, on the reverse strand, counting down.
GCAGAGTTCACCTCCCTTCCCCACAAAGCCAAGCAGGTCATTATCTCTCTGTGAGCCTCAATCCCTCCTTGAGGCACAGACATGCCCCGGTCCTGGCCCTTCACACAGACAAATGTTCCACTGTAGCATTCAAGAAATGAAAGCCCCAGCCTTGCTCCTGCCCTGGCAGTTTGCAGTCCCCCTTGCTTGTAGGCTGTTGTGGGATCAAACGCTTCAGGCTGATTTATCCACGGGAGATGGAAGCCCAGACAGATGGGAGGGAGCGCAAGCCCAGCCGGGCGATAAATCACAGCAGGGCAGCTCTGCCTGCCCTGCTCTGCGGCTGTGCCGGTCAGCACGTTCCCAGCGGGACCAATGCTCGAGCCCTGAGCTGTGTCCATGTCCCATTCCCTGGGGAGGGCAGATTCCAGCTCCCCAGGCGTGCTGCACCCCGGCATTATCCCGGCTGTGCTCCCCGCCAGGCACAGCCCTGAGCAGTGACCGGGGGACAAAGCTGCAGGCTCAGCAAGCTTCCCACTTCCCATCTTTGCTCTCCCACATCCAAGTAAATGTGATCCCCTTGGGAAGTTTCCTGGAAAAAGGGGAAGCACGCTCGCTGCTGGGATGAGGCTGCCAGCAAGGGATGTCTCGCGGGATCCGGGACAGGACAACCTGCCTTGAACTTACGGTCAAGGACGTCAGTCTTGCAAAGCTCAGCACAGCACAAAGAGATCCGAACGGGCTTTTGATGAGCTTCCAGCAAGATAAAGGAGTCCCCTGACCCCGCTCCATCTCCCTGGGCGAGATCATCAATAACCCAGCGCCTGCGGCTCAGACGGGCTCTCGACTCTCATGTCCACACGTGCTTAAATTAATGTCACCGCTGGAGAAAGGAGGGGGTGTGTCCACCCCAGGGGTCCCTTTGGTGCCAAGACTTGTCTGGGCTGTCCATCCATCAGCAGGGAGGAAAGCAGAGCCTAGGAGGCAGCTGCTCCTGGGGAAATACGGGGCTCTCAGCCTGCGTGATCCAGAGGCTCAGACCAGAGATTTTTGTCCCAAACCAGCCTCCAAACCCCCAAATTTATTGACCTGCTCTATGCGAACAGCCACTACAAACTCTGGCACGTCCAGGCTTTGGGGCTCTCTCCTCGGGTGCCATTAGTGGGTGTAATGAGCTGGAGATAATTGCTGCCTCGGGGGACACAATTAACTCTTTCATGCCCTGGTCCAGCTGGGGATTTTGCATCCCACAAGAGCAATTCCCTTCCTCCTTCCCCCGGGTTCCTTAGAAAACTTCAATTCCTCTTCCTTCTCAAAGTGAGCCTCTGAATCAGAGTCTGACGAACGCCACGAGTTCACTGATGTGTGGCTGTGATTTAGAGTTGGAATATATTTGGAATGTATAATTTATTTCAGGTATCTTAGGCACCAGTGAAACTGGGAGCAAGCAGTGAGTAAATCAGTCATACCCTTGTGATGATGGGGGCTGGAGCCTTTATGTTGCTCTGAAAATCCTGCTTCCACACAGCCAGGTGAATACAGGCACCCTGGAGGAGGTGATGTTGGGAGATTTAATGACAGTGCTGCCATTGGGACACAACGTCTAGCAGAAAGGTCAGTGTTGCACAGCCCTCTGTCCTGGGATAGGGATCACATTGAACCAGGTGCTACCCAAAGAGGTGGCACCCACCTCCACCTTCCAGGTGCCACCTGGAAACAGCAGAAAAGGAACCAGGCACAAAGTCCACCCTCCTCCCTGCCTCTGTGGTTGTTGCCTTTACAGGCAGAAAAATCTTTTTCAGAAATGCAGATGTGAAATATGAAGACAGAAATTGCCAGTGACTTTTAATTTGGGTTCTGCCAATTTTTCTGTTCCAGCTATTGATTTTCCATAAAGATTAATCCTTGCTCCCAGCCTTCTCTGACAGGCACTATCTGGATGTTTTGCTTGCCCTGAGTGTGGAAATATATGTTTTATTAAGTGTCAGAACTCACTAATGAGAAGAAGGAGGAAAATCAATTGTCTGCTTATATCTTGATCTCAGACAGGACTAACAAGTTCTTTATTTTGATACTGTGGACAAAACAGGCAGAGTGACAAACAGCTGACAGTGGCTGTCAGCTCTGTCACAGAGACAGCTCAGCTGATGAGGGGGGCAAAGGGTTACATGGTGTTGGAGGCTTCAAACACATTTGTATGTGTATTAATTCAAAGAGATCCATAGAATGCTATAAAATTCTATAGTTGAATTGATCCCTGTTGCAAAGGGATGGAAAACACTAAAATTTCAGCTTCAGACTCTAAGCAGGTTTATTCTCCCATTCCTAAAACCAAGAAAACAGCTTGACCAGCAGCTCAGGGTAGGGGCAGCCAAAGGGATTCCATTTTTCCACGCTAAAGTTGGGATTCAGGTTAGTATTTATGGCAATAGAAGTACAAGCAAGCTCAGTGCAAGTCTCTGCACATCTCCAGCCATAAAGCCCATTTAAAACATGCCCCATGCTGTGCTCATAGAAAGGGCTCAGGTGGAACAAGGTGAGCATTAAGGCCCCTTCCAGACCAAGCCATCCTGTGATTCTATGATTCCATGATTCCTCCTTGGGCATCTGGCACAGGGCCCAACTGGAACAGGAGTCAGGGTAAGCTGGACCTCCACAGGACTCTTCTCATACCCTCAGACCACCAAGGCTGATTGGAAGAGACAGCTCCATTTCCCAGCACACACAGTCCAAACAACAGGATCAGGACTCATGATATGAGCACGAACATTCATTTCCCACAGAAACTTTGTGTAATTATCAAACACTAATCTCCGCTGGCCCTCCTCCCCATACAAGGCTACTAACCTGCTTTCACTCATATTTGTTATCTCCCTTGTCTGTTAGAGGATCACACCTGACAGTTGTATAGTTAATCTCTTGGCAGCTGTGAAATGAAATGGTAAGCTCTGGCTGCCTTGAGAAGATGCATTGATTTCTTAAAATGACACATCGCCTCCTCCCTTGATGTTCAAGCAGGAGCCCAGGGCTGGCGTTATGAATCCTGCCTGTCATTCAATTAAAAAAGCTTAGTGGAGATGCTCCAGCTGAGCACACCAGACAGCATTAAGGCTCAGCCCTGACCCAAAGATTCAATAGCACGTAAGGCACCTGCAGCCCCAGAGGCTTGATCAGTTTGCTGATGAGTTCACCCATTGTGGTATGGAGCTTGCCACCTTGAACCAGACAAGCCACTCTCTTCTCCACAGCAACACAGCTGACTGGGCAGCCAGGTCCCATAGGAAACAGAGCAGGAAAATCCCTTCCTTCCCAGAAGGAAGTTCGCTGCACTTAATGGAGCATTTTATATCCTATTTCAACACAGCTCTTTCATAAGGATTATGTGTTTAACAAAACTCTTGACACTGTGAAACAGCCTCAGTCTCACTGTAGAGAGTGAAGTGCTGGTGTCTGGCCTCAGATGGGCTTTGCAAGATTCTCCCCCAAAAAGCCCCCGTTTGCAGCAATGCCATAAAGTCCGGAGGGATATTAGGAAGAAATTCTTCCCTGTGAAGGTGGAGGGGCCCTGGCACAGGTTGCCCAGAGAAGCTGCGGCTGCTCCATCCCTGGAAGTGTCCAAGACCAGGCTGGACAGGGCTTGGAGCAACCTGGGAGAGTGGAAGGTGTCCCTGCCCACGGCAGGGGGTGGAACAAGGTGACCTTCCAGCCCAAGCCATTTTGTGAACCTATGATTTTAAGGTTCCATCATGCTACATTCCACCTTCCCTGGTTCCACCATCCCATTGTGATGCAGCGGCGGGCACCGAGGGCCGTGGTGCTGCCCCGTGTCCCCGCCGTGTCACCGCTCCGCAGACGCCGCAGGCACGTCTGGTTGCACGGGCAGAGCAGACCCGCTCTCCCCAGGACGCCCGGTGTCACCGAGCCTGAAACCTCCGAAGGTCCGAGGGACGGGGGTGGGGGGAAAGCGGCTGGGAAGGAGATTAGTGGGATTTACTGCCATCGCCACCCCCGGCTGGAGCCGAGAGCGGGATGAGCTTTAAGGTCTTTCCAACGCAAACGATTCTGTAAATTACGGAGGGGAGGGTACGAACGATTCCAGGGGTGTCCTGGCTCGGCCGCAGCTCCCCAGGCCGAGGGGTCGCCGTGGCAACGGCCGTGTCCTGCGGGGCCGGGCCGGGCCGGGCCGCGGGTGGATCCGGCCGGGCCGCGCCGGGACCGGAGCACCGGGACACAGCTCCCGAGGTCTGAATAGCACCTGGACACTGCTCCCGGGATATGACAAGGTGGGCCGGGGCCCGAAGGGGCAGCCCCTGGGTGCCCCCGCGACCTCCTGAAACCCCGGCCTGGGTGAACACAGAGCCCGCTCCCTGGGTGATGCAGCTCCTCCCGGCTGCGAACAGAGCAGCAGCGCAGGGAATACAGCCAGCCCTCCCTGGCAGGAGGAAAAAAAAGGGATGTAAAAACACGGGGAAAAGCAAGGGAAAATAAGCACAATGACAGCTCGGTCTGTGGGCAAACACATTGCTCGGCAGAGCCAAATCCCTCCAAGAGTGGGGAATGTCACCTGGCACATGTGCTGGTCCTGCTGCTTCATGCACGATGCTGGGAGCTGGCACTGCCTTGGTTTAGGTCGGGTTTTTTTGTGGAAAGAAAGAAGTGAAAAGGAAATACAGCTTGTTTTTCTTCAGTTGACAGCTCTCTTGGAAGATAAAGTTGCAAATGAATAACTTACTATAAACTGTGGTGCAGCTCAGGGCCAGACAGCTGAAAGGTTTACAAATGCTTGGAATTCCTATGAGGAAGTGTTATTAGCTCTGTTATGAATTTAGGGAAAATGAGGCTAAGAAAAATGGCTTTGTTAAGTAGATCTCACCATCTAGCTTCTACAGGGCATGTAAGAATTAAGATATCCCAATTAGATCTTAGTTTCAGAATACTGTATTTATTTTGTTTTCAAATCAAGTGTATTCAGCTTGTGAAAGCCACCTAAATATCCATCTGGGTTTTCATTACAGTATCACTGACAACAGGGACACAGGCATTTATTTAGCTAATTGCTGTTTGTGGTACATAAGCTGTGTGAGCCACAGGCACTTCAGCTAAAGCACAACACAGAAACACCTTCCACCTTGGCACAGATGGCACCATCAGCCAGGGCACATCTTTGCCAGTAAATGAAGTATAAAATCATCCCAGAATGACTTGAGTTGGAAAGGACCTTGAAGCTCATTTCATTCCAATGCCCTGCCATGGGCAGGGACACCTTCCACTAGACCAGGTTGCCCTAAGCCTCATCCAACCTGGCCTTGAGCACTTTCAGGGATGGGGCAGCTACAGCTTCTCTGGGCAGTCTGTACCAATGCCTCACCACCCTCACAAGTAAGAATTTCTTCCCAATATCCAATCTAACAATGCCCTCTGTCAATTTGAGGCCATTTCCCCTTGTCCTGTCACTCCAGACCCCTGTAAACAGCTAAGATTAAGCCAGCAGAAGTGGTGCTGCAAGAACCACTGCTTAAACACTCCCACAGCAAACTGTTACCTGTTTACAGGTGCTTTTTAAACACCTGTTTACAGGATGACATGTGTGTCATCCTCTTGCTGTACATTGCAGAAAATCCAAGTAGACCTCATGGTCTGAGATGATTCAAACTAAACCCAAAGGTAGGGAAAGCAGCACATCACAGAAAACACTGTCAGGTTATGACTGTCAATCCACTGGCGAAGGTAGAAGCACAAGGAAAACGCTGTCATTCCTCTTGGAAGCTGTCGTGAGGTGGCACTCAGAGGATTGTGTTGTTCTGCCTGCTGCATTCCAGCTCGTGTGGGGGCAGAGGGTTAATTTGAATCACCAATGTGATTATGTAGCTGTAGGAACTGGCTGAGAAGATGGGCCTCAAACCTCAACAGCCTGGCAGATAACAAAGAGAGAAAAATAGGCATCTCCAGAGAGGCAGAAGAATGGAAAGAAATTGCTTACAGGAGTACAAAGGCAGCTAATTAGAATGAAACAAGATAATAAGATAGGGAGAAATTTTGGCAGAGTGTATCAGAGAATAGTTCCTGTCAGTGAATCTATTAAGTAGAGGCAGAACCTCTCAAGGGTGGGTAGAGGGAGACCAGTTGGAACACATATAAGTAGAGGATACAAAACATTAGACACCAGACAAGTATAAAGGAAAATTTCTCTGGAACTACATCTAATCTGACAGTTCTTTATAAGCTAAGCTTTAATTAAGAGAGAAGAGTCACAGCCATGATTGTACTCCCTCACAGCTGCTTTTCCTTTGGTTCTTAATGTCATTATTGTTGTTTTCCTACACAGCACCCAAGCTTTGGAAACATGGCTAAAGTTTTGCATGAGACTGAAACCACTTTGGACAGTACCCCACCCAGAGAAGAACAGGACGACAATGCTACCATGAAGCAGTACCTGAGAAACAAAAACCTTGTTCTGGATTTCCTGCGCTCTGACCTGAACCCCCACCACCTCCAGTACCACTGGAACAAAGTTCATCTTCTGAAGAAGTGTTACTTTTACTTGAAGTTTGAGCCCAGACATGTGTGCGTGAGAGACCAGAACAATATGATGATTTTTGCTGACATCTTGCAAATAGCAAACCCCTGCCAACTCCAGAAGATCAAGAAGGTAGGAAAAAAACAGACTGAAATCCAGCTGGCACTTTTAACTGAGCTGTTGGAACAGCTGGAACGAGGTCGGGAGGAGCTGAGCCGTTACGTACAGATCTGTGACATAGAAACTTTCCTCTCCCAGTGGGACTTGAATATAAAGAGAGTGCTCAAGCTCTCCATGTTTTTCAATAAGCTCATTTCCTTGCAAGAGCCAAGGAGGCTCCATGTCAAGCACAGTTTGGTGTCACAGATACATCTTGGAGGTGCCCTACACCCCCCCATTACTTTTTCTCTCTATACGAAGAAGCCGCCGATTTTTGATCGGATAGAGTCGTTCGCATGCCAGACCTGGGCCCAGCTCAAGTGGTTCACTGAAAGTCAAGAGTCACACCTTGAACGATGGCAGCTGGAGATCAAGCTAGTGACAGATGACAGTCAGACAGAACCAGGATACAGTCAGACCCAGGAAGTCATCTCCAACCCGTGTGTAATCAACCACCTGCTGCCTGGCAGGTTGTATGAGTTCAAAGTGAGGAGATCCGACACTCACACGCTCGTCTACTCGCAGTGGCACGACTGCATTGTATTGAAGACAAAAACTCACCCTGAAGACACCAAGGAAGGCCCCAACCGCAGCCTGATGAGGCGGCTCACAAGACCGACTCCCCCAGTTTAATGGTTTAATGAAAAAGATGAATAAGAGTAATTAAAAATAAATTGTTTAAACAGTTTGCTTTAAATCAAACTCGTTCTGTTTTCAACAGCAATTGTACAGGTGCCTTCCCAAAGTCTCTCCAGGTTAGCAGTAACCCATTCGAAATTTCTCACAAAAAACAACATCTTTAGGCAGCATTTGGGACTCAATAGTTTTGTCCCACTGCCAGAGGCAATGGTGGGAGCAGCCAGAACCAGAAAATCTTGCAGGACAGCTCTGAAGCAGAGCACAAGAGACAGAAGCATCTCTACTATCCAGCGCTTTCCATCCACTGAAGGATGCTCAGTGTCAGCTTCTTCCAATGATGTTTTGGGTTTGTATTGTCCTTCCTCCAAAATACCTGAACTGAACTCTTAAGCTCTTCAAATCACTCACCCAGACTTATGTCCATCACTGGTTTCTCTCACCCTCTACACCCTGTGCCATATAGGCACCTAGGCATGACTTCACCCCTCTATAGTGCATGAAAAGATCACTTTAATTAAAAAAATACACCAACCAAAATGCAACAATAAATAATCCCCAAGCCTCCCAACAAACAGGGAAGGGTAATACATCAATTTGTAAAAAATTATTTTCTGCCAAAAACCTGCAGTTAATGTTAATTTTCTTTTTTACCATTTGATTCAGTCCAAACAGAGCTGTCCCCACACAGATTCTAGTCAAACCATCACATAAACAGACCTTTTAGTAATAAAATTTATTATTTAAATAAATTCAAATAATTTTTACAATTATGGCTTAAATATCAAAAAAGGAATGTCGAGATTCATTCTTATGAACAGTCAAAGCAGATAAAAATATTGGTATCCAAAAGGTCATTTGAGGTTTGCTGCGAGTCACAGACATACAAAAGATAAAAACCTGCCCCATTTCAAGTTCCTTAATTCAGACTTCATGACACTTGACATTTCATTTCTATTTTTAAAAACCCCACCGATTTATTGCAGTAAATTGATTGTCCTACACAGATCTGTCCAAATCCTCAAAAACAGTCCAGCCCGCCTGATGCTGGGCTCACTACTGGCTGCCTGCACAGGTTCCCCTTGTTCAATTTGTGCTCAAGCTCGTGCTGAGGAAATTAAGTTAATGCTGTTGGATGAACTGACATTTGTGTCCTGCAGCCATGTGCTTTTGTCTTTGACTGTGGAGAACACAGAGCCTGTGACTGGACAGATGCCCTGGGCACCACGCTGCCAGGGTGTTCCTACTGGCATTACCAAAAGTTTGGTATTTTAAGAATATTGCTTGAACATAAAATTCTTCCAAAAGTAAATTCAAAACTCTGCATGCAAATGAAACCAGGCTAATTTGAACTTTTTTTTCCTCTATTGATTTCTATTATTCACTCCATGAGCATAAGGACAAGAACATGATACTCAGCTGTCACTACAGTCTATAAAAAGTTTAATTGCACTTTCTGCTATCCCTGACTATTGCATGACCAGCTCTCCAGGAACCTGCTGACAGCACCAGCAGCCCGAGGGCCCAGCCTGGCTGTAACTGCTGCTTGGGTGCATTTCCTAATCACCAGTTATAAAATACATCCTCAGAGGAAAAAAAATTAACATGTATTGCAACACAGAGGTTACCAAGCAAAACATTTCATTCTACCTCCATGAAGTAGAAATAAACACTTTTTTCCCACTAAGGACAAAGGGAGTTGCTTTATGAGGACTCCCTCTTGGCCAGACTCCCTCCAAGAGCACTGACAAAGCCACTACATCAAGGATGAGTCTTCTTGTTTGTGTTACATGTATGAAATAACCAGCACAAAACCCAGGGGAGAAACTCTTCACTTACAGGAGATAATGAAAATGAGACCCACTGGTTCTAAAGGAACCAAGGTGGCTTTGTTAAATGAAGCTGGCCTCGTGCTAAAGTAGTTATCCCAGCAATTCCAGCATTTTTTGCAAATCTTCATAGCATCTTGGAGCTAGATGAGAATGATCCACAGACGATCTTATTTTGGAATTGCAATAATATTTGCTAATCAGGCTGGTGCAGAATCTTTTAAGATCCCATGCAGGATGACTTCAAAGAGGAACAATGAATTTTACACCTTACCAGCTTTTACCAAGCATCTTTAGAACCAGCAGGAGATACTTCCTATGGGTTTTTATCCTTCACGGAATTGCCAGCCATATGCCACCTTTATGCTTCAGTAGGACAAGAGCAAGCCTGGGTGGTCTTTGGCATACAGCTCAAACCCCCCTAAGAGAGACTGCAGGAAGGTAGCTTAAACTAGGAAGAGAACAACAAAACCTCTCCATAGGTTCTGGAGGCAAGTCTAACACAGAGTCATGAGAAGAAACACAGCATTAAATTAAGACTTTTTCAGACACAATGCTTTCCTATTGCCATTCCTCCACATGGGAAAGAGCCACGCTGGATTTCAGTTGCAAACAGGACAAAATTCCTCCTGCCATAGCGCTGTGACATCACAGGGATCCACACCACAAGGAAAACTTGTGTGATTGCATCTCAGCTCCATCCCACATGAACACCTAAGGACAGCCAAGCATGTGGTTTGGGGAGAGCCAAGGCAGGCACTTCATACATTCAGAATTGAAATGAGATAAAAGACACCCTCCCTCAAAACTGTCATACTTCCAAAAGCAGCTCCATGATTTTCAGAGGGCACCATTCACCACAATACATCTCTACCAGCCACATGTCACTGGGTGAAAGCAGCCTCTCTGGTGAACCACAGCTTCCAGCTCACAGCAGTTTGGCTACAGAAAATATAAAAATACATTATACACATACACTCCTTCACTGCTCTTAAAAACTCAGGCCATAAGGCTGTGAAACAAATTCACAGAGTTAAAAGTTAATAAATTAAAAGCAGCTTTAAAAAAAGTGGGGTAGGAAAGGGAGGGGGGATCAACAGGAGATTTCAAATAAAATTCTGAACAGTTTAAAATGGGCTGACAAATCCCAACGTTTCCTGGTAGGAGAGGTCCCCGCTTTTCGTTGCCTTTATGCTGGTGAGGACAACCTCCTTCCTACAAAGAACACGTAAATCTATTTACAAAATCACCTTGGCCTTGCCACTGTGATATTTACACGCTCAGAGAACATCATTTTGGCTAGACAAAGAGTGGTGCATGCATCTCTCATTGCTTTCCTCCTTCACTTAAAAAAAAAAAAAAAGTAAGAAGTCTTAAAAATCTCCTGTCCTTGGATTTATAATGAGAGGCAGTACTCAGAAGCTTTGGTCCTCCATGGCAAACAGCATCTTGCTGCGCTGCTCCGCTGCGTGCAGTCGTTCCACCCCGATGAACAGACTGAGCATTTGATCCCCAAAGTGCAACCCTGACAGCTGGAGTAAATATTTGGTCCCCCCAAACTGCAGCTGCAGTAGGATGAGGGTTCTGCTGAGCAACTTACAGTTACAAAAATAGTATCATCATCAGTAAAGTCACATGCCCATCATCTATCTCCAATGCTCTTTTGGTTTGCTAGAATTGAAAGTTCCTGCCCAAGATTGCACTGATTAAAAACACCTCAAGATGCTGAAGCAGATGCTGAAGCTGAGTTGTCACAGTGCAGGAAGCTCCCAGATCCCCCGCTGCATTTGGCTCCGTAGGTCATTGAATAATGGAAAGATTTGGTCCTTCCCAAGGCACACATAATGCAGTTCAGGCAGAGAGGGCCCATCCTCACCGGGACAGGGCTGGGGTCCTCCTGACACGGATCTCCTGGGCTGCAGTGCAGCTGTTGTGGTGGTAGTAATGCTGGACCAGTCTCTTCCACAAAGGGTTGCACTCCAGGAGGTACCGGTTCCCTGTGGGCAGCGGGATGGGGACAGCAGGTTAGTGGCTAGAAGAGGCTTGGTTGATATCATTTTTGTCTATAACCTCTAGCTAAGTGGGCTGGGTCACTTGGAGGGACATATCTGTGAAATCCCAGCTCCCTTTTCCATGCTGTCATATCTGTGAGCAGCTTCCCTACACATCACAGCCTACACCTGCATGATTAGGAGTAAAACAAGCAGCCAGATTTTTGTTAGGACACAGTTCTAGCATGAAAGCAACAGAAACAACATGGTCCAAAACAAAGGGTGAGAAAAACTAACCATACTTGCTGTATTCAAGCTGTGAATGAGCCCTGCTTTGCCCAGATTCCCCAGTTTCAAAACCCCAGACTAAAGGGCAGAAGAATAAAGCAAGATCACTGGTTGTGCTAGTTTGGATCACCATCCCTTTATCCGAGAATTCCATTCCCCTGAAGGCTTGTGCATGGTCCAAGGATACCAACCTATGATGCAGAGTCCTTCCTGAGCTCGTGTGATGCCAACATTGACCTGGTTTGGGTCAGTAACAAACCCCAGGTATTTCTTCTGCCAGCTCTTTGTGGGCTTCCTGTCGATCTCAGACCGGGGGCAGGAGCGTACAGTTGACAGGATCACATATTTCCATTCACTTCCTAGAAAGTGGAAACAAACCAGATTTTCTAAGAAAGACTCATCTGGCCATTTCTCTACCTTACAGGACACTAATTACTCTACTGCCAGCCTCTTTGGACTCCTGGTCATTGCTTTCCAAAGAGAACAAATGTCTTCTGGCAGTTCTCTAGCACCGTTTTCAGATATAGAAGCACAGAATCACAGAATGGTTTTGTTTGGAAGGGACATTCTGTGTTCCAACTTCCCTGACATGGGCAGGGAACCTTTCACTAGAAATCTTCCACTAGAGATCCTTCACCTTCCTGCCTTCAGCAGCCCCACCCTGCCCAAGCACTCCAGAGGCTTCAAAAGGATTTATTATAATCACAAATCACCCAGAAATCTGGTCTTCCATGGCTGAAATGACCCTGGGGTACGGTTTGCTCAAAGACTGTATCTGTGAGCAGTTCCTCAGGAAGGCAGGAGGGGACAGACCCAACCCTCCCCTTCCTGTCCCCTCACCTTGACTCTTCATGATGGTGCAGACGGTCACCCCGCGGATGCCCTCCCTCTGTAGGCTCTTGTTGATCTCGGACACCTGGGCGCTGTAGGGGCTCAGGATGGCGATGCTGTCCGGCCGGATGGTGCCATCTAGTGTCAGCTGCTTGGCTATCCTCACCTGGGGAGACCAGCGTCCTGCTCACCTGGGAGCGCGGCCGGAGGGAAGAGCCCCCAGCACCCCTGCCCAGGCCAGCGATGGCGCCTGCCTCACGAACACATTGCCCTACACGTGCCTCTGCCCAGGGGCGTCCTGGTGTGCTCCAGACCCGGGAGGCACTAGGCAGACACTGCTGATCTTCATATCTTTATCATCCCTCCATAATTCCAGCACGATGCCCTCCCTTCTGCGTCCCCAGCAATTCCCCAGGCCCTGCTCACCGCCTGTGCCACTTCCTCCAGGTTAGCTTTGGAGTTCTCATTTCCTTCCTCAGTAGAAATCATGAGGGAGTGCTCCTTCCCTTCCACGTGCCCGAAGATGATGGGGCAGCAGTTGTTATCTCTGTGGTGGAGCACACTGGGTTTCCGAGCAAGCTGAGGACATGTTCTCAGTCGCCTTTCATAGAACTCCTGGGATGGGAACTCACAAATGCTCTTGTGCTGGCAGAGAAAAGGGAGGAAACTGAGGTGAACAAAACCCAGTGAACTTCTCAGCCTGCAGCATCTTTCTGGGCAAGGTTCAGCACAATGCCATTCTGCTGGAGCTGGCACTGGCACATTCCCCTAGAGAAGGGGAAGCACCAGTGGAGACTGACTGATGCTTAAGGCAAGCCTCAATTTTCTGTGATGGAGAGAAGACAATCCACTGGAGGGCCTCACCATGCGGTACTGCGTGTCCAGCATGCACGCCTGCTCCCGGTAGCGCTCAAAGAGAGAGGTCTCCATGCCAAGAGTCTTGCAGACATCATTGTTAACCACCGGCCGCAGCTGTTTGTGATCCCCCAGCAAAACAACCTGGAAGGAAGAGCAGACACCTCAGCTGTGAGGTGGTGGCACTGCAAAGGCCATCAGCTCTTTGAAAGGCTGTTTGCACACAGACATTTGGTGCTACTTATTTATGTTACACGTACAACAACCTCAGGCAAAGACCACATTGGACGTGACATAAAGATCCTGTCCTAGATAATGTTTCCATCTGATGGGAGGAACACAAAGAACCATAGAATTCTAGAGTCACAGAATAGTTTGGGTTGGAAGGAACCGTAAAGCTCCTCTTGTTCCTACCCCCTGCCATGGGCAGTGACACCTTCCACTAGACCAGGATGTCCCAAGTCCTGTCCAACCTGGCCTTGAACATTTCAAAGGATAGGGCAGCCACAGCTTCTCTGGGCAAACTGTGCCAGAGCCTCACCATCCTCACATGGAAAAATTTCTTCCTAATAGCCAATCTAACTCTGTCCTCTATCAGTGTGAAGCCATTCCTCTTTGTCCTGTCACTCCATGCCCTTTTCCAAGGTCCCTCTCCATTGCTCTTGGAGCCCCTTTAGGCACTGTAAGGGGCTCTAAGGTCTCCCTGGACCTTCTCTTCTCCAGGTTGAACAGCTCCAACTGTGTCTATGCTTCTTATCACGTTAATACTTTGTACCTGGGCCAGAATATTTTTTCAGTGACATCGACACCCACCCCATAAAGAAGCACAAACCTTAAAATCCTAACAGGTCTTGTAAGAGCAGCACGATAAGGGATGGAAAATGTTCGAGAGCCCTGAGCAGCTGTCCCAGAGACACGTCTTTGGCAGGGACATACCTTCTCAGCACGGCGGTGGCAGACCAAGGGGATGAGGGTCTCGGGCTCTGTGGACATGGCACACTCGTCGATGATTATCTGCTTGACATTGAGTTGCTCCAGGGCGCTGGCAGATGAGACAGAGCAGGTGCACAGGATGACATCGTGACACGCCAGCTGATACGAACGACCTTGTGTCAACCAACCTTTGTACCTAGTGTTGATGCAGAAAACACCAGGTTATGCATAAAGGAAACACCTCCAGATTCCTCACACGGGAACCAGGCAGAGGCTGTGCTTTCCCAACTGATTATGGCTTCACCTCCACCCCAGGATGAGCTGGTGTTCCCAGAAAAGGGCTTTGGATAGACACTGTAGGAACTCAACAGGGCAGGGGGTTTGGGTGAAGGATTCAAGGGTCACACAGGCAGAACAGGAATTTTGGTCCAGATGGACAACAGCACCAGTGCAAAAGTGATTCTGAGGCTCTGTGCTGTACCTGTAACCTCAAGCTCATCACTTTTTATCATTATTCTGAACACACAGTTTATTAATCTGTGCTTCAGAGGTGGCACACAGCCAAAGTCAGCCATTTCTCACCAGGGTCTCTTCCTACTCACTCTTTTGTTTCTGCTTCTGTGATCTCCTCGCCGTTCCTCACCCGAGCGTCAAACTGACAGATCCTCTGCCAGAAGGGGCTGGGCGCCCGCCGGATGCGATGATGCAGGATTATTTCGCTGAATAAAGAGTCAATATATAAATATTTTCCCTCAACACTGAGACCTGAGTAATTTCTTCTACAGTGAAGCAGACCACACCACCTGCCTCCATGGGGAAACCCCATTAGCTAAAAAACTCACACCAAACTTTCCCATCTTTGTAGACCAAAGAATTCAACCTCGAGGACATAAAATACAACTGCTTCCCTTTAGCAGCTGCAAGCAGGAATGAAGTCAGAGACGTTCAGGGCTGTTCCAAAAGGAGATGAAAACATCTAGGGACTTTTCAACAGCCTGGATTTCCTGACTAGGTGCCACATAAAAGTGTACACATTCACTTGAAAAAATTAATTACAAATTAATTAGAAAGCAGATTAATAGTTCTGCTCTGCAGTGGTGGAATGAAACTATTTGCTCTGGTTTGTTCAGTGTCACTGATGCAGAAGCCACCTCTCCCCAGCACCCTAGGAGCCTGCAGGGCCATGCTGTCCTACCTGAGCTCACGTTTTGGCTTTGCATCCCGTAGGGATTTACGGGAGATGTTCCGGTTGCTCCCTGGGTATGGGAATTCCATCGTCTCAATGGCCTCCCCATAAACCCTCAGTGGTTTCAGCTTCTTCATCTTCAGCAGCATCTCTGGAGAAGGAGGGCAGGTCTGCTCAGAAAGCACCAGGCACTGGTGGTGCTCAGGCCTGTCTCTCCCTGTCCCTCACTCATCATCCCATCTCCACTGGTCCTCGCCCTGCAGTGCAGGGTCTTCTGTAAGGACCAGCCCCACTTTCAGCCCCTCCACACCACATGTTCTCCCTCCCACCAGTACAAGCCACTTCAGGGGCTTAAAAGATGATAGTTACCAGCAACAACATCAACAGACTTGTTGGATGGGCCACAGTACAAGATGCACTTTCTCTTCTTGTTCTTTTCATCTTCCAAGGTTTTGTCCTTCTCAACACTCTCCTCATTCAGTTTATGGAACCAGTAGACAATGTGAGTTCCAACAACCGTCTTCCCTGTGCCTAGAAAAAAAGGAATATGCTGAGAACATTTTAACCACACACTCATGCTCTGGATCTGCATCCAGCTGATCAGCCACAAAATAAAATCAAGAATGGAGGGGACTGCTTTGCCCAGCTGTGGGTGATGCCAACCCACACTCCCTTCTCCTGGCTCACCATGGGTCCTATGGAAAACAGCAGTTCACCTCTCACCTGCCATTCATACCACAGCAGGTGTGTTCTGCTGTCCCCTCTTACCTGGTGGGCCTTGGATGAGCATGAAGGATTTTTTTAGAGCATCCAGAACAGCCTGGTTCTGACTCTTGTTAAGTTTCCAGTTGCTGCCAGGGATATCAAAGGATTTTTGCTGCAGGAATCTGGATGTTGTCACTGTTACAGCAAAGAGCCAAGAAAACAAATTTAAAGAAGGTTATTGAGGGCAGCACAGAAGTGATTCAGCAAGAGGGTGCAGCAGGCACCTAGTGATGGTGGTCCATTACAAGACCACCTAGAAATAATCCTTGTTCCATGCCAAGATACTTTGCCCATGAACCATCTCTGTGAGCCCTGGGGATGACAATTTCAGCTGTGCCAGCCACCAGCAGGGCATCCCAAATGACACAGCAGCTCCTCTCATCCCCTTGTCAGGGGAACCTCCTGGTGTGGGGGCATCACCCCTATGGCAAGGGCCCACAGAAACTGCCATGGCACCTGCCTGGCCATAAGCAAGTAGACATGAGGTAAGAAAGGTTAATATTTGCACTTACATTTTTGAGGAGGTTCTTGGCCAAGGGCAATTTTTTGAGCAAGGTCAGAGGCATACTTGAGCTTCCAAAGTGCTTTTTCTTTCCGTCTGATAGACAAGGAAAAATAGGAATTAATGGAATGCAGCATAAAATAGCAAAAGTTGTAATACAGCTTCACTTAACTGCCTTACTTTTTCTTTCTCTCTGCTTTGTTGTTGCATTAACACCTTCCATAAAGAACTTAAACCACAAATAACTTGAACTTATTCTGCTCCTCTGCATTTGAGACAATTTCTCAACTGACTGAAGAGCTGAGACTGCAAAGATGTTGAGAGCAAGGAACACAACTCCTGTCCCAAGTCTGTTTTGTTATGGCCCATGCCCTTTTACTGGATTAGCTTCCAATGTTTCCTAAAATTCATGATGCAAAAAGAAGCACATTCTGCCCTGAGAATGCTACAGCACTGGGGGTGCATAGCAGCCTATGCTGTGTATGAGGAAGGGCAAACTAGACATCAGCTCTGATTTTACAAGAGCAGAACTTGCTTTGCAGCAACAACAAAGGGGAATGATTTGGAAATCAGGGAACTCTTCCACTAAGCAAATCCCACTCCAGGGCTTCACTTGGCCTTTTAAAACACGTATTGCAGCAACCCAGTAATATAATAAGCAGGTGCTCAGGGAAATTTCACCACCTTCCCTTATCTCCCCATTCTCAGGGACAACCAGAAGAGCATGAGACCCTCTGGAGAACAGACATGAGGAGTGCTGCCACCCCCCTCAAAGACCCACAGCCCAACAGTATGGCCAGTCAGAGCAAGGATAAGGGAAGGTTTTTCAGGGGATCAGCCACAGCAGTGAGGAAAGCCCATGGGGGTGCAGCAGAGGGGTCCTGTGGGAAGCCACGTTAACCAGAGCACACTGCTGAGCCCACTTACATGTCTGGTAGCATCTTTGGAATGAGCTCCACCGTGAACCTCGCAGAATCCTGTGAGATCTCCACAGGGATGGTCTCCATAGACATATAGTGGATGTAAAAATTCATAGTCTGATGACCAGACCTGTCTGACTTCTCATCATCGTTGAACTCCTCTGTGACCCCGTGAGCCACCCAGGTGTAGATATCGGGATCAACCACAAGTTTGTTCTCTGATTTGCCATTGTCAAGCAAAGACAGGTTCTGGAGGCCATGGCTAAGGCATTCCTCATTGCTCTGAGGGCTCTTGGGAAGCTTCAGCCCACCTAAACGAATGCACAGGTAACAGTGGAAGAAGTCCACTTCAATGGAGCAGTCCTCCAACCACTTCTTGTTCAGCACAAAGCTCCCTTGCAGCTGTCCTTTGCTTGTCCTTTGCTTTGCCCACTTTATTTTAATATCATGGAGGACAATTGAGTCATTCTCGGCCACGGCACACGACGCAGACTCCATGGCACTCATGGGCATCCACACCTTGTTGTACTCCGTCGTGGTCTTGTACCTGTCCTTGGACTGCAGCGTGGCATAGGCTGAGAAGCAGTCGATTGGCTTCTCCATGTGCTGCAGGCAGACCTCAAACCCCGGTGTCACACACCACAGCTGCACGAAGGGCACCAGGAAGCCGCGGCTGACGTCGGTGGTGAGCTGGAACCACAGCGCGTCCCCGGCGCTCAGCTCCAGGGACAGCTCCATGTAGTGGGAGCAGGAGCTCTTCCGCACCCAGCCTATGTGCCGGTGGTACAGCTCCTTGCTCTGCCGCAGGAGGGAGGCGGCCCTGTCAAACTCCTCGTTCCTGATGGCTGTGAGCACCTCTTGCCACGTCTGAGTGCGGAAGAGGGTGACACTCTTGTCACGGAGGGGTCCTTCCCGCAGGCTCTGCTCCTTTGTCTCTGCAGAGTACATCCTCCTCTTCCAGGTCAGCCTGATGCTGCTCCGCTGCTGGATGAACACAGGCTGCTCTATCAGCTGAAGGGACCTGTAGCTAATTCTCTGAGGATCTGGAAGACTCTCCATGTTCAGGGGAAACAGGGCTTTAAAAAACCTGCTCATCTCTTCAATATCCACCACAAAGGCAATCTTCTGCAGGACTTGGTCCTTCAGCTGGCTGGCCATCTGCAGGGAGTGGGCTCTCTTCTCATACATCATCGCCTGGCTATTCTTCCTGTTGAAGTCGTGACAGAGAAACTCAATGTCGTCCACAGAATAGATGAGGGGCTTCTTGCAGAGCACAGAATGAAGGTGCCGCTGCACCACGACATCCACGTACCGGCGGATGGGAGAGGAGGCCCAGGTGTAGGAGTCAACGTGCAGGGAGTAATGGCCTGCCTTCGACTGGACAGTGGAGTTGGAGCGACAGAAGTAGGAGCGGCTGAGCAGTCTCCTGAACTCCAGGGCCACGGGGGCCAGCTTTGGGTGGATGTCATCAGTGACAACGAGGTCGAGCATCTTCTGGAAGTCACGGGCATTAGCAGCTGACTGCAGGTGCTCCCAGATGGGGCCCAGAAGACTGAACTCCACATTTTTAGGAGACTCTTGACCAGGAGGCATTTCTCCCAGGTGATGCAAGAGATGAATGGACAAAGGAATGAGGTGGCTGTACTTGTTTTTCATCTGTGACAGCTGTCCAAGACTTGGCTCACACTGACACCGGAGAGGAGTGACGTTTCTGGTCACCTCCTGGTTGGTGAGGAACTCGGCCACAAAACTATTGAACATGATCATTAACTCCTCTATCATCTGATGGGACCCCCTGTTACCTGGGGAACTTTCCTCATCCAGCCGGTCATAGAAACAGTCCTCCTGCAGCCGAAACTTCCGATGGATCCTGGAGAAATGATAAGCCACAGCTATGCAGTCCTCCAGGGTATCAAAACGAAGGGCCTCTGCTGGTCCCCTGTAGCAGTTCTTAATGCAGAGTTCTGCCTCTTCGTAGGACAGCTGCCTGTCTGAGCGGATCACGGAGATGGTGAAGATTCCCTTTAACATCTGATCAGTCTCCTTCTCTACAGTCACAAACAAGGAGATCACCCGTCGATCTTTCTGTGGCAGGAGGCTGCAGACATCTTGGCTGATTTTGGGTGGGAACATGCACAGAGGCTCCTGCTTGGGAGCATAGAACGTGACACCCCGCTTCTTTGCTTCCAGGTCCAAGGCACTGCCTTTGGGAATTATGCCAGCCACATCTGCAATGTGGATCCCAATCTCATAGTGACGCCCAAGATCCCTAACGCTGATGGCATCGTCCAAATCTCTGGCACCCTGGGGGTCAATAGTGAAGGTCATGTAATTCCGACAGTCCTTCCGAGTTTCCTTGGTGAGGTTTATGTTGCTGTTGGAGGTGTATTTGGCTGACTCTCTGGTGACAGCAGCTGGGTATTTGTTCTCCAAACCATACTCTAAGGCGAGGATCTTTAAGCCTTCTTCCAAAGTCAATGCTGCCTGCAGGATCTCTGTTATTATCCCCAAAGGGTAGTAAAACCCTTCCCGCCAGGAGATGACCTGGACGCAGAAGAACTGGCACCTCCTTGTCTCCTGGCTGATCTTCTCACAGCTGACCACTCTGTACTTCCCATTGACAAGCCTGCGGATGGGAATGACATTGGGTTTCTCCTTCAGCCCCGGGACGAATATTTTGGTGACAGTGGGATCGATGGGTATCATCACACGGGGATCAAACTCATCCATCATGCAGATGAAGGTCCGCTCTCTCTCGGCACGCTTCAGGATGCCCACCACCCTCCCCTGTGGGCGGTGGCTGCTGCTGTCACCTGTGCTGTTCTGCAGGATTTCCACTAGCACCTCATCCCCAGTGAAGGCTGTCCCACAGTTAACTCTGCCTTTGATCTGGATGTTCATGGCAGGGGAGTCATTGAGGGTGAAGGCAGAAGCTCTGTCGAACCCCTCTTTGATCAGCTCACACCTCTTGTACATTTGGGGGTGCATATGCAGGTACTGCTGCATCATCTGAGAAGAGAAGCTAACATACTCCCACTTGTCTTTCCACTGGTTTGAAGCCTCGGCCTTCACATTCAGCAGCCCTTCGTCAGACACTGTCACCAGCATGTTCTTGCTCTCATCTAAGAGCTCCTGGAGGATGGGATCATCGGCATTCATGCTCTCACCCTCAGAGCTCAAGGAGTCTGTGTCACTGTCCTCCTCGTCCCCCTCCACACTCCTGCTCCAGCTCTCCTTGTCACACGCAGCCTGTTTGATCTGAGCCATTGTCAGGCTCTCCGGGAAGATGCTCCCCTTGTCGATGCACTGCTGGATAAACCGTTTCCACACCTTGCTGCACTGGCCATGGGAGCACAAGGCCACGGCGTCCCCCACCACAACCACCAGCGACTGAGCCCGGGTCATGATGGTGTTGAGCACTCTGGCCTCGTTGAAGAACTCGAGGTGGTGGGAGGCTGAGATGCGCAGGCTCTCGCTGGTGTGGACCGTGCTGATGATTATGACCCGAAACTCACGCCCTGCACCAGAGAGGACAAGGGAAAAGTCACTCACAAGAACCCAGCAGGGAAGACCGTGCCTGGCTGCCACCTGTCTACACTGTGTCACATGGCCTTGGACTGATGTAACCCTGCTTGGCTGAAACCTGGGGGTCACCCGATGTGAGTAAAGCAGCTCTTGGGGATCGTGAGATCCTCTGTGCATGAACCAGGATGGACATCACAAGGCACCATCACCCACACACCAGGGAGGGAAGGACAGCTTGGAGATGGGATAAAGGCAGAGCACTGGACCAGTGCAGCCATGAGCACCCATAGAGTAGCCCAGCATGCCCAGTGCCACCAGCAGCCCCTCCTTGCAAACATGGGTAGAGTTTGCTGTGAATCTCAAACTCCCTGAGGAACTGAGGGTCTTACAGGAACAAGAGCAGTGATCATTTCCATGGATCCCTCTCCCCTCAGGAAGAGCTCTGCTGATCACAAAAACAAATAACAACCAACAAGAGGCATCCTAGTGATGTCAGAGCTGGGAAGAGGCTGCAAAGAAAGGGTGTGGAGATCACAAACACCCCCTGAGGTCAGTTATTCTCACCACGAGGAGTCCCAGCTGCGCAATAAAAAAAAAGATAATGAAAACACGGATGAGTCATAAATTAAGTCCTTGAGGACAAAACCAGCCTTATCCCTCTCTTGTCATCCAGAGCAGGAGACTCCTCCTCTAGTGAGCTGTTCTGTGATTGGTACCCATCCTGGTTTCAATTCCCTTCTGTCACTAGCCTCCCTCACTGGTACTTAGGGCTTCACATGATTCACACATTCTCAAGTCTCTGGGATGGCACTTACAGGGTTTGTACCCTCCTACAAAGCAAAGTCCATGTATTTGAAATGAGTTGACAGCTGGGTGCAGATTTAATTCAGCGTGAAATCTTATTCACTCAGGAAAAGACAAAATCAAAGATCTACCAACCAGAAGGGAAATCAGCCAAAGGAGTTCCAGGCACTCCCTCCTAATCGGTGTTACGTGGACTGGACTGCGCTGGTGGCAGAGACACTGAGAGGGCAGGGTAGCTCTGCCCGGCAGCACCTCCCAGAGAGGTATTTTTCCACAACAATAGCAAATATTTTGCATTTTAACAAGGAGGAAAATGTAAAGATGTTGGAAACTCCTCTGCTAACGCCCCAGTGTCTCTTCCCCCTGCCTGTTACCCCATTGCTATGGACCCTCATGTCCACCAGCATGACTGCAAAACTGTGTATGACTCTCACACAGAACACCACCCCAAAATGCAGGCAGGCATGAGGGACTGTTGCATAAGACACAAACCTGGCAAATTTTCATAGTTTTCCACCACCACATCTTGTAGCTGCTTTTTCCTCAGCTCTTGTCTTGTTGCAGAAACCTGGTAAGAAAGAGGCACAACTGAACTCAGCTCAGAAACGCCACCCACCAAACACCAGGGTCCCTCATCCTGCCCAGCTGCAGGTTCCTCAAACTACGTGAAGGCAGCCACACATCTGGGCTGACTTCAGCCAGAGCTCCCACTGCCCTGTAATTAACCTGCCTAGAAGATGCTGATAGAAGTGTTTAACTAAGCCATCCCACCATCTCTGCTCCAACCACCCAGGACACTCTACCTAAATGGAGAGTGCCTCAAAAAACCACTGAAGGCACCTGACACCCCAGATTTCCTATTTTTACTTGCACAAATACTAATAAATAGATTAAAAGGGTCTTTCTTAGGAAGTGTTTAGTCAGCAGTGCAGGCATAGCCCCCTCAGGTAGAATGCAGGATTCTTCTACGCACCTGTGTCCCATGGGAGACCACACAGATCTTCTTCAGATCCCGGACACCCCACTCATCTGGCCACCTCTGATAGATCTCCTTCACTTTCTCAATCACTTGGATTATCTCGGAGACGTTTTGCCAAGAAATCATGGAGATATCCCTTTCAGCCACACCAGACACATGGCAGAACACGAGGGGATAAATTTCGGGATGGGGTGGGATGTTCCCACTGGCTTGGATAGCATTGCCATTGCCGATGTAGAAGTGCTTGGAGATGAACTCAATAATGCCGGCAGTGGAACGATAATTCTCATTGAAGATGATCCTGCTCTTCATGGCCACCTCATGCCTCTCCTTCTGGTAGAACTGAAAGAGCCGGTTCAAGAGGGTGTGATCAGCAGATTGCCCACCCCCAACACAGAACAGCTTTGGGGTTATCTGCATGTGGTCCCCAGCCAGGACGATGCGGGTCTCAAAAGTGGCGTAGGAGAGCGGAACCAAAGCTTCGCACTCCAGCATCTGCGCGGCCTCGTCGATCATGATGTGGGTGAAGTAGCCGGGGGACACCTTCAGGTTCTTGGATAGCATGGAGGTGGTGATAATGATGTGGTGCTTGTCGATCTCGGCCTGCGTGGGGTGGCGGAAGGAGCGCTGGTCTGGCGAGAGGCAGCAGTACATCTGGGTGATGGGGTCCGTCAGGTTGATGGGCCGGTCGGTGGAGATGATCCGCAGGGGAACAGCCCACGGATGCCCCTTGGTCACATAGTTATGAAAATACTCCCGGATGTAAATGTCAGCAGCGCTGGAGGGGAACAAAAGGGAAAAGCATCAAGGAATCTTTGGTGCTGTTCCTAAATTCTGTGACACAAAGTTCTCTCTCATCATTCTGCAACACACATCCAGTTTCTCTCCTGGCTCTGGTGACACCACACTTGTCACAGCACACATTCACAACTGCACAAAAGAACCAGTGCCTACGCAGCCACCAATTCCCAGCCTCTTTCAACAGTATGATTTAAAATAGGAATTGGTATTTCAGACTACAACATCTCTTGACACTCTTATGGAAAAATGTGATGTGCCCAACAAAATCTGTGGCCCTGATGCTGTGCAGGGTCAAGTGACAAGGAGCTCTCCTCTGACAGCAAAACATCCCCATCCTGGTGAGACAAGACCTACAGGAGAAGCTTCCGTGCAAGCAAACAGCCTGGAACAGGCTAAGATTAGCAGTCACCATCTATTATGCATTAAAAACTGAGGCAGTAACAGCCTGCAGGATCAGATGTGGACACTCTTTTCAGTGTAACTGCTCTAATTTTAACAGTCTTGGCCTGGTTTCTCTGAAGGCAGATCCAATGGCATTCAGACCAGATCTGCATTTTCTCTTCACCAAACTCTCCCTGGAAAAGTCAATAGATTGGCATGTACACAGAGCCAAACAGTCTTCAAGGACAACTAGAGCACAACATTATCCCAGCATCATCAGGCAGCAGCTTTCTACTTCTTGCAGTACACAGTAAAGGCTGGAGAAAACTGTCTCTCCAGCCACATTCTCATTTTATGATAAGGCAAGAATACGTGAAGTGCTCAAGGCCAGGATGGACAGGGCTTGGAGCAACCTGATCTAGGGGAGGGTTTGGAACAAGACAAGCTGTAATGTCCTTTCCAACCCAAACCATTCAGGGATTCTGTGAGTCTGCGTTGCCTCTTCCACAAAGACTTCCACAAAGACTTCCACCCATGCCAGGCTTCCTCCTAGCAGGAAGTAGAGCAGTTTAAGACAAATTCAACAAAAACTAATTTATTTAAACAAGCAATTGAAGTGCACACTGAGAAAAGGGCAGCTCGGCTCTGGCTCATACACCCTGGATCCCCTTCACCCCCTCAGCAAGCAATGCACAGCTTGCCCACAGTTCTCATTGCCTCTTCCCTGCTAACCTGTTTGTGTGAGTGCAGATCAGCACCCGTGTGTTGGGCTGCCTGAGGATCTCCAAGGTGGCCATGGCCAAGGTGAATGTCTTCCCCGTGCCAAAAGGCCCATAGATGAGCAGAGGAGGGACCTGCCGGCTGGTGGTCGGCTGGCCCGTGATGAAGGAGATGGCTTGTTTCTGCTTGCTGTTCCCTCTCTGTGGGGATCCAAGAGAGTAGGGGATGGAGCAACTGGCAACATCTGGCAGGACCAGCTTCTCATCCATCAGGCGGTCCACAGCTTGGTGCCACTGCCGGAACAGCAGCTGGTCTATTTGGAACTGGATCTCCACCTTGTGGGAGGTGTTTGCCTTGAAGTTCAGCTCCGAGCAGCATCTGCGTGGTATCTGTAGCCAGATCGTCTTCTCCGTGGTGGCTTTATGTTCCACAAAAACTTCATAAACCCGATTGTCCACAGGTGGGTCGAGCGCCAGGAAGGCGGTGGGCACAGACCTGCTCAGCAGGTACCCCTCGTCCGTGTCCGGCGAGAGGTTGTAAGGGGTAGGCACTTCAGCAAACAGCTCCCCAGAGAGAGCAAACTTCACCCCCATGGAGAGGCTCTGCAGCATGGGGGTCAGCGAGATGAGCACACGCAGGTTGAGTCTGAAAGGAGGAAACACCCAAATGAAGAGCACAGAAGGGATCTGTCAGTTTCTGTGCCCTCCTCCATGGAGAAGGAATTGCCACCTACACCCAGAGAGGGTCTGCCAGCCCCCCAAGCACATACAGACAGAAACCATGCTATAGCTAATCCACGGCCACAGGATGAGACCCAGCAAGCCATCCTTCTTGGCAAGTTTACAGTTTCCTGGGAAGGCACCACAAGACCCAACCCAGAATGGACAGAAGACCCCAGGAGCAGCATGGCCCCAAGGGTTTGCAACAGGCTTGTGGTCCCCAGTGAAGGGGAGCTCCAAAAGGTTTCACACCTGGCACTTACTTGGCAATCAGAGCCTGCTCAGCTTCTTCCTCACGGAAGAGGAAGCTGTGCATCCTCTCCCGATAGTTGAGCCTGGTGATGGGAACGACTGCACTACCCTCACTTTGGTAATCCAGTGCCAGAGCAGGAGGTTTGTACTTTGCCAGCAGACCCACATCTTCACTAGTCTTCGGCATGCTGGGAATGATGACGCGGTTGCCTCGATCCCAGCGCACAAAGTTGACGGGGCGGCTGCTCTCCCTGGTGCTGGGGACGTGCTGGGGGGCCTCCCGCCGGCCCACCTTCACCTTGATCTTCTGCATGAGCACGGGGCGCTTGCCGAAGTCGAAGACCACCCACTGCTCGAAGATGCCCAGGATGCAGCACTCCATGCTGACCTCCACCAGCGCGGTGCGGGGCGAGGAGGACACGGTGGCCACGTGCTCCCCACAAATGTACTGCAGGCCCCGGGAAAGCCCGTTCCCTGAGAAGTAGAAGTTGACCCCAGGGTCCCGCTTCAGCAGGGCCACGTGCTGCAGATGCATCTGCCATTGAGGAGAAGACAGGGACATAGTGAGGGCAGCCCACGGGAAGAGCCCAGAAGCTGGTGAGGTGCTCCAGCAGCATTTCCTAGAAAAAGCTGCTAGAGGAACTAAACTCCACGTCAATCTCACCACAGCTTATTCCTCATGCAATCACACAGCAATTATTCTGTCTCAGAGAACCTCAGGTTTCAGTTTAATATCAACCAGTGTGCAGTAAATGGGAAATCTACTTTGGAGAAGACAGGCTCTTGCCCCCAACATCCACAAAATCCTGGTCAGGAAAGCAGCTGAATGTTGTTATTTGTGATGATACAGAGGAGGTGTTGAGAGCAGCCAGGTCTGCCCCAGGACCACTGCACAAGACAGGAGACACAGTGGCCGCACCCCCTGCACACAGCGCCAGTGCAGGCACCACCTGAGCAGCTCCTAAATGCCCAACACATGTTCTCATTTAAACATGCCCAAATCTCCATCCTTCTGCCCCTTGCAGAAATAATAACTAAAAAACCCCCCAACCAAACAAAACCCTCCAAAGGACTGAGCTTACCTGAGAGTGGACCTTGAACCGCCACTGGTATTTCTTCTTCCTGTCCTCCAGCTGCACATGCAGAGGCTGCTCACACACAACTTGGACACCTTCAACGTGCTCAGCCATCTGTGGGGAGTCATGAGAGGAGAGAGACTGAAGGCAGCATCCCAGGACATACCTCAAAGCTCTCCACAGTGCCATCTTCATCCTTGCCTTTACACTACATTCTCCCAAGAGGGATCAAGAGTACATCCCCATATTCCATCCTTCCCCACCGCTGCTCTGGGTCCCCACCCAGCCTTGGGAAGCAAGAGGACCCACGGCATAGCTCGGGTACCCCAAGCAGGCTCTCAGGTTGCTGTCTCCAAAGAGATGAAGGAAGGAGGACGCCACATCCCTTTTTGCATCCCCATTAGGAAGCTGAGCAGTGGGTTCCATTCCCAAGCTCTCACACCAGAGGATTCCTGTGATGCGCTGAACCAAAGCGCTCCCACCCTGTGCCCGCCACTCACAATTAACACCTCGTTGGAGCACATCCGATACTCAGCAAGGAGCCGGTCCTGGTAGGACAAGAGCCCATCCTTCAGGGCTTGCTTCTTTTTCTTCACAGAAACCTTCACCCTCTGGATCCACTCCTGCAGCTCCTCTTTGGAATGAGCCTTGGTGCAGCTGTTCCCCATTTCACACACCTCCGCTCTGTCAGGAGAGAGGTGTTCCAGGTGCCACCCGTGCCTGGTGGCATGGGGATCCTCAGGGAGCCAGCAGCTCCCTGCTGCCCCTGCCCTCTTCCCTGTTGGATGCCTTACCTGCTACACAGTAAGAACTTGGTCAGCCCGAGTGGTGGTGCACGGTGGACCCACTGCATGGAGCTGTCGGCCGAGAGCATCTGCACGTGCTCAATGGAGGAGCAGTGGTTCTCAAAGCTCTCCTGCGAGCTGCAGGTCACCAGGCAGATGTGGCAGTAGAAGTACACGGGCGCAGGCGCTGCTGGCTTGCCGTTGGTGCTGCCGGTGCCCACAGATGGCAGCAGGTCGGAGCGCAGCAATCCGTGCTCCCTCTCGGCCTCCCAGATGGCCATCTCCACGTCACTGTGGGCGTACTGGCAGCGCTGCGGGCCGTGCCTGCAGGGCTGGC
The DNA here is from genome assembly GCA_013399945.1 of Ploceus nigricollis. Taxonomy (NCBI): domain Eukaryota; kingdom Metazoa; phylum Chordata; class Aves; order Passeriformes; family Ploceidae; genus Ploceus; species Ploceus nigricollis. The sequence goes on along the minus strand of VXBC01001263.1, from coordinate 699,075 downwards.
CCCGGGACACGAACCGGCAGTAGGCGAGGGTCTCGATGAACTCGGGGCAGGGCCGGATGGCCGTGTACTGCTGCTTCTTCTGGCTGTCCAGCACCGCGTGCACCAGGAGCGGGTCCCAGCTGTGGTGGGACTCACAAAGCCACCCACTGCCACCCACTGTGATGCGCTGGGGGCGGCCAAAAAAGCAATGCTTGCAGATCTCCTGGAAGTACCCCCCAAACTCGCTGGTGATCTCACTGGCAGCACTGGCAGTGAGGTGGGGGGTGGCAGCAGGGTGGCTCCCCAGCTGTGCCTGCAGCACTGCCGCCTTCAGCCAGCGCCGCTCCAGCTGGTGTTCCCTTTCAAAGTTCCAGACCATGGCCTCCTCCACGCTCCAGGCAAAGGTGCACTGGTTCTTGTGCCTGCTGCAGCCCAGCCCCATCACGTAGTACCTGCAGACAGCGTAGCGCGCCGGGTTGGGGAAGCCGGGCCGCCGGGACACTTTCCTCCATGCTGTGCTCCGGCGGCTCCGGCAGCGCGCCAGCAGGATCTCGTACATGCACTTGTGCTCCACCTCCAGCGGGTGGTAGGTGATCTCATTCTCCTTCACACTGCACTTGGAGCAGACCAGGAGCAGCTCCAGCTGCTGCTGGAGGCTGCCCAGTGGCACCTTCGGGCCGTTGGCTGTTGGCATCTTTGGCAGCAGCTTGAGCGCAGCAAAATTAATGGCAGGAAGATCTTAGAAGGTGATGCTGTGGGGAGGAGGTGCCATGGAGCGAGTGGCCTTGTCTTAGCTCACTGCATACCTGCTGGTCATCGGTGCGAGCTCATGAAGCCTGACAAAGGAACAAGGAACAAGTGACTTAGCAGGAAACATCAGACAATCCCTGGCTGGGTGCACACAGAGGCACCGGCACAGCCAGGAACCTCACCCAGGCAACCTCGGCCTTGGCACCCTCTCCCCCAGCTCTGTTCCCCCACCAGCCTGGGTCCCAGGGGAGTGTTTTGCACAGGGATCAGGCTGCTGAGTGGTGCTGGTTCCCAGCAGGGCGCAGCCTGGTCCCCAATATCCCTATAGACCATCAGCATTTACCATCCAAAGTGGCAAAGCAGTAACTGCTCCAGAGGGCCAAGCACAGTCCCCACAGCAGCCACTGATCTCCCCCGGACCATGGACACATGATCCAACTTCCTCTTCCTGCTGCCAGCACCTGCCCCTCCTTGGGTCCCTCCTGCCAACTTTCTCTTTCTTTATCCTGTTTTCTTCCCTGAGCTGGCCAGGCAGCCCCATGCTGAGTGGGAGGAACCCAGCTCCAGCCCCTCAGCCCATCTGCCCGTAGCACAAAAGATTAATTAGAATTAATTAATGAAGCAACCACCCTCTTTGCTCCTGGGATGCAGCCCCCAAGGCCGGGAGATGGGCATGCTGGAACAGGGGCCTGCCGGCACCTCTCCAGCTGACAGCTCCGTAAACATCCTGGGCTGGGAGAGCTCAGCCCTAGCGCGGGGAAGGCAACCCACGGCTCCCTGCCCTTTCCAGCCACCATCTCCAGCATTTGCCATCAGTTTCTTGGGTAACCAGAGGCCAGGAGCAGCCCTGGGAATGATGCTGCAGGGTTTGGTGGCTGGGCCACGTGCTCAGGGTGAAGGGAACATGCCGGGGCACATCTCTGGGCAGGGTGTGCTGCCAAGAAAAGCCACGGCCTCGTGCCGAGCACCCAACTCGGGCTCCTGGCCAGCAGCCACCACAGACTGGCTCTCTTGCAAGGGAAGAGCGAGATTTACAGCTGAGGTCCAGTGGACAATGGAGCAGGAAGGCAAATCTTGCATTGCTTCTGCATTTTTAATTAAGAATCCTTTGCTCTTTTCTGGGATAAATGGTGCTGGGCAAAGTGGGCAGGGAGTGCTGAGGCTGCTGCTCCAGCTGGAGCTCCAGACAACAAACACCAAGCTGGAAGTGGCTGGAGCATCACCCATATTCCCAGCATACCCTTAGAGAGCTCCTCACCTCCCATCCCAGTGTCACAGCATCCACCTGCTGCTGAGCCATGAAGGAGTCATCTAATCCTACTTCTCTGTGTGCATCAGGTCAGACACGTGCCCGGTGGATAAACACCCGCTCAGTTTATCTCTCAAGGCCTGGCAGCAAGCCTGGCACTGGGCAGAGCTGCAGGTTTCCATTCTGGGAAGCTGTGGGATTCCGTGGCAGACTCCCACGCCAGCGCTGGCCTGATTGGGGTCACTGTGCCACGCCACTGTGCCAGGCCACGAGCTCTGCATCCAGAGCTAAATCACCGAGACTCAGCTCTGCACCTTCACTTCCAAACCTTTACTTGAAGCACTCAGTGCAGGCTGGCAGTGAACAAAGAGCAGTGACCCCGAGCTGGCTGGGGCCAGCAGACAGCCAGGGTATTCCTGTCCTCTGGCTGTAACAAGGTCATAGTCATTGGAATAAAACTTTCTGTAGTCCAGGGGTCAGGAGCTCTTTGTTTGTTCTGGTTCTACTACAGAAAAAGAAAAAGTGGGGCCACAGCTGAGGTTCTGGTGCTGCCTGATTGCTGATTGATGCAGATAAAATGCTTTGGAACGAAATGAAATAATTTAGGAAAATTTTAAAATAAGCACCTATAAAGAGAGGAGGGAGAGTGGAACAAGCTGTCTCACACCCAAGGGCATCAAGGGATGCTGCTCTGATTCCCAGCAAGACAGCAAAGGCAGCACGGTTCTGGTGAGGGCTGCAGAGCCCCTGGAGCTGCTCCTGTCAAACTGCTCCAGGCTGTGAGTACCAGAAAAACTCCCAGACAATGGAAACCAGGCAGAATTCTGGGGAGACATAGCCTGCTCCGAGGGCTGGACAGCGGGAGGGAAAAACCCTGCACCTTGTGGGCGTCAGAATCCCTCCTGTTTGAGCCTGGGGAGACTGTTTGCTCCAAGGGCGCATTCCCACTCGGCTTTCCCCGGGAGATCAGGGATGGACTGGAGCTAAGCTCCCCAGGGCAGAGGGAGTGACCCTCGCGACCGCAGGTTCAGCTTGCCCCGGGACCTTGGCACAGGGCAGGGGGGACACGGAGGGCGGCGGTGGCAGCGCGGGGCCGGCGGGGCCGGGCTCTTCCCGAATCTCCACAGCGGGAACGCCCGGAGTGGGACACAGGTCACGCTCAGCCGCCGAGAGCCTTTCAGCTCCTTTGAAGCTGGCGAGGGCAGCACGTTCCCAGTGGAACTGACTTCTGCAGTTTCGGGAACACTTTGGTATCCCTCCCTTAGCAGTTCCACCTTCCTTCCTCTGGAAGTCTCCGCCTCCGGCCGAGCCCGCCTGGGAAAGGCACTCAGGGCTTGTGCGACATCTGTGCAACACTGCAACTGGTGAAAACTCCAGTAAACCTCAGTTACACACACGGGAGAGGAAGGAACCTGGTCGCTGGCACTCGGCTCCGTGCACAGGGAGCCGAACTTCCCGGTCCGGGCACGTCCACGGCCGCAGAGCTCATGGGAGACGCGGTCCTGCAGCACCGCCGGTACCGACCCGCCCGGTTAAACGCTAAAGAACTGCCCATAAAGACCGAGCAGGACAGCCAGGGTGCCACTGGAATTCATGCCTAGGGAGGGCATCCCAGCTGGAAAAAGATAAGAGGGAATATTCCACCTTTAAAGGGGTCAATTCCTCTGCTGTTTATTTTTTTAAGAAGGCGTTTGATTTTGAGCAAACTGCCAGAACATGCTCTGGGTCTGGAGGTGGGAGGGAAGAGGAAGTGCAAACCCCGCTCTAAGTCTCTGCACAGCACTAGTGCTGACGCCAAATTAAAGCTTTTCTCTCTCTACAGCACTCTTATACTAGGGAAAAAAAAAAAAAAAGGGAAAAAATGCTAAGGGAACTTCTGCAATCCAAGCTTGGGTGGAGGGAAGATGCAAGGCATGAGGAAGCTTGGGGAGTTGTGCCCCAAGAAAGACAGCTGTCCCACTGGGAATAAAACTGATGTCAACAGGGCAAAATCCAAATGCTTCAGGGAAGGTAAGAGCGGAAGGGGAGCAGTATTTACCAGCAAGCCACAGACCATGATTTACAAGCTGAATTTTGTATATTTCAAGAAAAAACAACCTTTTTTGCAATGATCCTGAAAAGCTCAGCCTGGCATTTAAAGCCACTCACATCCTGCTGATGGGTGACAAGTCACCGTGACAGACAGAGGCTGGTTTATTGTACCCTCAGCCCCATCTGGGCGAGTTCTGCCTCTCTCCCAGGCACCAACACAGCCCCACACACCCTCTGCCCAGCTCTGCCACAAACCAAACCCAAACAGAGCACACCATGGCCTCGCTGATGGCATTTCCTCCGTGCTCAGGAAAACGCTTTGGGTCAGGGCCGGGCCATGCTGTGTCCAAGCATCGTCCCTGGCAGGCGCCTTGCAGGGCAGCGCTGCAGCCAGAGATAATCACATTTCCCTGGAAATGGCGAGGGGAAGCACGGCTGTGGCGGAGAAATGCTCATCGTGCCCCTGCGTCCTGACGCTCCGCACCCATCCTACCCCACCAGGAGGAAGGTGGCCCTTCTCCGAGCTCTTGGCTTCGTTAATTATTGACAGGATATTGGGCAACGCGCTACGCTGGAGTAAGCCAAGTGCCCCTCGATCACAGCAAGTGACGTGGATCAAAGTGTTGGGAGTGGGATGGGGACAGGGGACCGTGTGCCTCGGGGGGCTGCAGCCCCACACCCCGGTTACCACACCTAGCCAAGCACTGGCCCTTGGAAGTTTGTCTACAGCTACAAGCAGCACTCAGAGCAACAGTGCAAGACCTTCCCAGCATCTCCAGCACCCCACCAGCGATCAGCGCAGCCGGGCTGGCCGGGAGGGTTTGGGAACGGTGGAAGAGGAGCTGCCTGGCAGATGCTGGCCAGTGCCACCCCACCACCCGCAGTCCTCCTGGCCGCACCGAAGCCGCACACCTCTGGAATCTCCCTCCCGTGCAAAAACAGCCTCCAAAGTTCTTGGCGCCCCCCTTTCCCAGCCTTTTTCAACCAGACAGCTCTCTCCGCATCCCACCCAACAGCCGGCACTACCAGCCTGGCTGCTGCAGTGACCGCCGCGACACCGCTGCCCGAGTGTGTGTGCAGGCACAGACCCTCAGTGTGTGCAGAGCCCTGAGACACGTGGACCCCCGGATGCTGCATTTGCTTTTATCCAACTGTAAGAAGTTCACCGGGAGCTCCCAGATGCCAACCCCGGAGTTCCGAGGCGGCAGCAGGGTTAGAATATCGCTGCTGGGGATCGCTCACCGAAGGCAGCACTGTGCACCCCCGGGGTTCTCCCCACCCTCCAAACAGGGCTTTGCACCTCAAAACCTGTACCCTGGCTATGATCCTTCCCTCCCGAACGCATCCCAGCCCAGGCAGGGACGCTGCGAGCCGGGGCGGGGGCTGAGCGGGATGCGCTCCCCGCACGCCCTGCAGCATCCCGCACGCCTTGCAGCACCCCACGGCTCGCTGCGGGGCTACCGGGGGCACCCTCGGTCCTGCAGCCCCCCAGGGCGCTCCGCGGACCGCCCATCCTCGGAGCTTCCCCTCCCCCCGGAACGCCCCCC
>VXBC01001263.1:673828-693080 GCA_013399945.1 Ploceus nigricollis | reverse complement strand
TTGCATCGTGTTTCGTGGGACACCACCGAGAGCCGGGGGGCAACACCCTGCACCCCAGTTTGTGGGCACGTGTTACCACACAAGTACCATCAGCTGATGCTCAGCGCCCGAGGAGTGGGGCATCCTCAGCACCGGACTGTGGAGCTCCTTCCCATCCCACAACAGCTTAGCACCTCATCCCAGCCCCCCCCCGTGCAGTTTGGTGATGGGGCAAATTTATGGGTAATACACACAGAACCAAAAAACCCTGCAACCCGATATGACCCCAAAACACATGCATCCAAGCAAAATCCCAGGAAGCTCCTCTAACAGCCCCAGCCCCAGGAAACCACAACAGCAGCCACATCTCACCCGCCGGGACACAAGGCTTCAGAAAGCCCTGACCTGTAAAGCAGATGCCAAACACTGCGGTGCAGCCCCAGCATGCCCACCTAATGGAATTATCTTCATGCCAGGAGCCAGCTGCCAGCCCTGGAAACAACCAGGGAAAACTAACACACCTCCAGCTACAAGTGGCTGTAAAAAATCGCAGGCCCCGGAGGCAAAGTGTCCCTGCTGATGGGGACACTCATCAGTCGTGCTTGGTGGTGCCACCTCAACACAAAGCCAGCCTTAGCGACAAAAGTTTTTCCTCAAAGCAAATGGGAGGAGGAAACAGAGCCAGCCTGTGGGGCACGCCGGCACTAGAGCAGGAAGGAAGGAGGGGCAGAGACCGGTTTCTGGCACGTTTGTCAACACCAGTGGAAGGAGGAAGAGAAACGATGTTTTTGACCTTCCTGCTTTGTGCAGTCGCAGCCACTGGGTGCCTCAGAGGGAGCTCTCACCTTGCTCCCATCCAGCAGCACCCTGCAGAGCCAGGAGAAGGGTTTTCCCACCAAGGAGAGGAGTGGGACAGCCCAGGGCTGTGGGTGCTGAATGGACCCCACCGGAGCAGAGGGCACTGGATGGATTCCAGCAGAGCACTGGGTGGCTGTGGAAATGAGGCATTCCTGGGCAGCAAAGCCACTGGGGCTGTGCAACAGCACCCTGATCACTGCTGGACCCATGGCAGGATGGCCACCTGCACAGGACCACGGCTGCCAGGCTCTGCTGCACTCCGTGCTCTGCCAGCGAGGAGCAGTGGGTGGCTCAGCCTCACAGCAGGATCTGACCCCATGGAGCCCCCGTGCTCAGTGTTCTCATCCAGGAGAGGGCTCCTCAGCTTTGTCCTTGCAGCTGCCATGGGAACTGTTATGATTTGAGCAGCACCAATCCCATCCCTGCCTGGGAAGGAGTGACCAAGCAAAGCCCAGCCCTGGTATCAGAGTGGTCCATAGTGATGGAGTCCATCCCCATTTGCTGCTGCGTGGGGCAGGAATCATCCTCTCTGCAGCCCTGACTCTAAAACACAGCAAAGGTCTCTGTGACAGCGTCAGACAGCAGTGAAAAGCAAACAAAATACCTGGCACTACGCCCCTGAGGTGCCCGAGCCGGGATGGGCAGTGCCCAGCCCACCCAGGCAGAACAACCTTGGCACTGAGGCTTCACTCTGGATTTACAGGTGGGATATCTGGATGTTCCACTGATGTTACAGGTGGGATATTTTCCCTCCAGCTCTAGAAGCAAACAGCTTTCACTGTATTATATAAAGCTTCTGGCCCTGCTCATCACTCAACAAGGAGCCGCGGAGCAGCCCAGGGAGCAGCCGGCTCCGTGTCCCTCCATCGCTGGCGGCGGAGCGCAGGAAGCCACTGCTGGAGCAGGGAGGAGGCAAAGCAGCGTCACCACATTCACGGCATCAGGGCGGGGGAGAACCGAAACCCAGGATCTGCCGATTTTAGACAAACAAACAGCGAGCCGAAAGCCCTGAGTTTCGGTTTCCATTCCCGAGGCGACACGGCCGACAGTCACGGAGCGGTTTCCCCAGGAAACCATCGCTGCTGTTCCCCGCCCCAGCGCCAGACACGCTGCCCTTGCTGCGCTGCACACCCCCCGCTTGTCCGAGGAAGTTGCTGGGAGCTGGGAGAGCCTTCCCACCAGGACGCTGGAGCATCTCCTGTCCCGGTAACAGCCCTAACCTGCCCAGAGAGAAGCAGAGAGTGAGGAACTGGGGATTTCTCAGAGCCCCCACTCCCTGGCACCCCACAGGCAGCTGCCAGGCAGGACCGTGGCAAAGCTCTGCTCGCGGTACTGCCGGGACGTGGGAGCCTCTGCTCTTTCCCAAACACTGCCCTCTGCTCCCGTGGATACCTGGAGGAGAAAATGCAAGTGGCTGAGTCTCCATCACCGCACAATCCAGGGAAAAGCAGGGACTTGGCATGAGTCATCCGCAGCCCTTATGTAATTTTGTCTCTGGGTGCGAGTCCTCCACACCCGGCTGTGAGCAGAGCAGCCCTGGGCTCCCCACGGGAGGAAAGGGGAGCAGATCTCAGCCTGAGCTCTCAAGGGGACCCCAGGAAAGCAGTGCCGGCAGCACCAGGCTGGTAAATGGGTGCTGAGAACCCCAGTCCTGCCCAGGGACCCCAGGCTCGCAGAGAGCTGTAGATCTCAGGTTGACCCACTGAGATCCACAGCAGTGTCCCAGCTGTGGGGTGCACGACACCCACTGCAGCCTTGAGAGCCCACGGTGAGGGGTGCAGCCCTCTCGGGGGGCTTGGGGGCTCCCCCCTGCAGAGCCCCAGAGCTCAGCACCGTGGGGAGGGAGAGCTGATCCACAGGTGGGATGTGCTCTCCACGAGCAACGCTTTACCACTCCGCTGAAACCAGGGCTGCAAGATCAGGATCTACTGCCACACTCACATGGGACTTCCCCTCGGCCAGGGAACGTCGCCAGATCGCCCACGGCCGCATCCAGCCCAAGGCCACTCATCCAGACACTGATAATCTCTGCATACAACTCGCTGCAGACAACTTCCCTTCTTTGCTTTTCCTTCTCAGCCCTCATCCTACCGCGAGTTGCTGACTCTGCAAGCCCCCAGCTGCCCTCGGCGGGCGGGGAAGCACCGCGGCACACTCGGGAGCAGCACAGCCACCCCAGGAGCGGAGCACTTCACCGGGGCATCCCTGAACGTCCCAGGCGTTCTCTCGAGGGAGCCAGGGCTGCCCCACCGGCACCGCCCTGACTGGCTGCCCCGAGAGCTGCTGCAAAGGGAGGAGAGAATTGCACCAGCCCAAATCTGCCTGCTGAGCTTTTATTGCTTGGGGAGCTGTTTACATCCCAAGGAAGAGCTGCTTTGCAGGGCAGAGTACACCCACGCTGGGAATGCTTTGCCGGTGAGGTGATCCATAGTCTCCAGGGCAGGTAAAGGTGCACGGAACCAGAGATGAGCTGCTGCCTCCTGCTTGCTCTGCTCTGCCCCGGCCCTTGCTGCACCACACCAACACAGAGCTGACACAAATCCTGTCCCACCCCACACTCCACTGCCACCTCTCAGATACCTATAAGGAGGAGACAGGAGGTCTCTCCAGCTGCTCCCTTTCCACCTGATCATGCCCTCTCCCACAGCCCCTGGATAACTCAGAAGAGTTTGGCCAAAGCAGAGATGGCTGGAGTAGTATGCTCAGCCCACAGCTCTCCAGAGCTGGGCAAAGGCACCACAGCAAAGGCACCACGGCTTTCCAGCCCTGGCACTGCTGGGGAAAGGTGTCCCTGTGTTGCAGAGGGACATTCACTCACCATTGCAGCACAGGAAGGGGGGAATTCAGGCTGGAAACCCACCTCAGGTGTGGCTCAGCACTGCTGCTCACGCTGGAGAGGCAAAAGGCAGCACGGGGTGATCACAACCCTTTTTATGTCCTCGGTCTGACACGCTACTGCTGTCCCAAGTACAGAGATATGACGGCGATATCTTAGCAGCAGCCAGCTGGGAGGGAAAAACCTCTGATAAGGCAGGACTCCTCCTCATCTACTGCAGCCTCAGCTGAGTCCCGGCCAAAACGAAACAAAATCTAATGCTTCAGAGGAATAGATCACTTTTCTTCCTGATTACGTGTCAAAACTCTCCTAACCACAGGTTGGGGACCAGTGGTTATCAGCACTGGGTGCAGTCACGTTCCAGCCGTGCCATGGACAACCAGACTTTGGAGCCACATTTCAGGCTCCTTGCACACCCACAGCCAGAGGGAACACAGAGGACACGTACATTTATATTTAATAAAGTGTGTTCCTGTCCTGCCTTAGCCCCGTTTCACAACCCCAGCTGTTACACCTGGACATAGAAAACACAATAAACCAGCAACATTCTTTCAAAAAAATATTTATTACTCAATAAAGTGACCTGTCGTTGCTGCTGTTGCCAGATCAAGTTTGGAGAAACCCCAACACTCCAAGCACCCGACTCCTTCCAGCCGGAGACAGCGTGAGACACACAGGCCCTGGCATGGGACCTGGCGAGAGCCGCAGCGAGTGGGGTGGCTGAAGGAGAACTGGGGGGTCAAGCACCCCGTTACAGAACGGCTGCTGGAACCCAGCAGGGAGGGGATGGCAGTGTCCGGCTCCCGCGGGATGCTGGGGACCGGGGACAGCAGGGTCTGCCCTCGTGAGGAAGCGTGAGCTCCCTGGAGCACGGCCGTGGGGCTCAGCTCTGCACGCTCTGCAGCACGGCTCTGCCATGCAGAACGAGCTTCCCAACCAGGGCTTTGCTTAAAAATCGCCGTTGGCTTAAAAAAATCCCAATAATGGATTTTTTTTTTTTTTGAGAAAACTAGAAAAAGACCCTAAATCCTCAGAAGTCACAGGTCTTCTCAGTCCTCTGGGTTCCTGTCTTCCTGCTCCTTCCCCAGTAGACCTGGGCAACCACCATGCCCACTGTCACAACAGCTCCCACTTGTTTCTGCCACCCAAAGCCAGTGTCACGCACAAAACCCAACCTCCCAGGGCCTGTGCCCATGCTGCCAGAGCCCTTCCTGGTGTCAATGATTGTACACACCCACAGATTCCTGCTCTTGGCATCCCTCTCCACTCCTGTAGCCCCTAGGGACAGGGAGCAGCCAGCTCCCTGCACCTCAGACCCCTCGGCAGCTTCCTTTTGCTACCACCTTCTCCCTGCTCCTGCCCACTCCTCCAATGGACACTGCTCCAGGTGTGCCAGCCAACAAGGCTGGGCTGATGACCCAGAGCAGGAAAACTACTCCAAGAGAACAGGGGAGGAAAGCTTTATAAAAAAATAAGCTTTTTCTTCCCTCCTCCAAACAAGGCAGAGCATTTCTGCCTTTCCCTTCTCCAGGCATCCTTCCTCCCCTCTCCTTCCCTCTGACCTGAACCTCCTTGCTCCCAACACGAGCCACTCTGAGTCTTGTTAGCCCGTGCCCCTCACGACACCACTCCTCGTCCCACAGCGCAGCCAGAGAAGAGGCAGTTCCCCCCAGAGTGGCACGGCCAGCGTCCCTCCAGGCAAGTCCCCCCTCACTTCTGCTCCGCCTCATCAGCCACTGCGGTCACCTCGATGGCGGCAGCAGCGTGCTCGTCCCCGGCAGCCTCGGTGGCACTGGAGGGGACAGTCACAACTGTGCTCCCACTGGGAGCTATTTGTGTCACATTCTGGATGGTCGTGCCAAGTCCTGGAAGTGTCAGGAGCTGGAAGGGGCTCACCACCTTCACCACCGTGCTGCCATCCTGGACCGCAGCCGTGCTCAGCACCGTCAGGTTGGAAGCGTCCGGGTGGATCTCCACCGTGCCGGGGAAGGTGGAGCCGGCAGAGGCCAGCACCGTGTACCCCCCCAGCAGAGGGGAGGCCGGGGAGCTGGCAGCAGGGGGCTGGGCTGGGCTCTTCCCCAGCACCGAAGGAGGGAGGGCCGAGACCACTTTGCCAAGAGGGAGGTTGGCAATCTGGGATACTGGCACGCCAGGGGTGACAGTGAGCTGCGCTGGCTGGGACAGGACTTGGGAGGTGATGGCAGCTGGTCCGGAGGTGGCTCTGGTCAGCCTGGGGCGTTTCAGAGGCGTGGGAACAGAGACGGGTGTGAGGGTCATCAGGACGTTGTTGAGATGCTGCGATTTGTGCTTCAGCTCCTTCGCTCGCTTGCGGTGCTCGTCACACTGCTGCTCCAGAGCTGGAGAGAGAAGAGGTTTGGCTCAGCCTGGATCCTGGACAAGCTTCCCAGAGGTCTGTGGCAACGCCTGGTGTGGCTGGTTTAAAACCACTAGCTTTGACACAACCCCAACTTTCTCAGCCCTGATAAAAAGATAAGGCGCTGGCAGCGATGCCTGGTGCCACACTGGTGTGTCCAGGGCATACCTGCCAAATCCCGTGTGTACTGCTCCCTCGAGCGATCCATCTGGCACTTGTGGCTGGCCAGGACCTTCTTGACCAGATCCAGCATCCCAAAGTTCTGGACTACGTTGTTGAGTAAAACAGCATCTTAAAAACAAGACACAGAATCTTTGAGGAAACAAAACTCCCTGCGCAAATTATTTGTGGCTTGGCAAAAGCCACACAACAAACATGTCCAGCTGAGACAGCCAAAATCTGTGGGAGGGTAATGCAAGAGGCTGGGGAAGAGGAGAAGGCAGAAGCCATGAGAAAGGGCAAGAGGTCACTGGCCATGTAAACAGTCTTCTCCTGCCTAGCAGGGGTGATAAGAAATCTGCTGGCACAGTAGCTGCTCGCTGCATCGTTATTCCAATGGCCTAAATTCCACCTCAATTCCCAAGCCAAGCATTTGTCCAGACCCAATGTCAGCAGAGAGGAAGCCCCAGGCATGGGGAATTGGAGAACTGAGGTCACTTAAATTATCCCCAAGCCCAGCCTCATCAATCAGCCAGAAATGAGATTTTTTATGATGAGCTATGTCCCATCCAGATATCCCTAAGGATAAAAAAATCCACAAGCCCCTCTCCCAAGATGACCGACCACCCATGTCCAGGTCCTTACCCCCGAGCTGCAGTGGGGGATCCTGTGCTCGCTGCTGCAAGCCCTTCATGGTCTCCACCAGCTCCTGGTGGAACTCATGGATTACTTCTTCCAGGAGACCACTGTCCTTCAGACCTTGCCAAAAAGCAAAGGTGTCATCTGGAGAAAGAGGAAGCAAGGGAGAACCTCAAAATCCTCAGCAGGGTTTCATGGTAATCTGCTATGGGTTCCCTGTGGACACCCCTGCAGGGGTGCAGTCCTGCTGGGCTGGGAGAGACCCCTGAGGTCACGGGGCTGGGGCAAAGCCCACCCAGAGCACAGACACAAAGGAGGATACACTCTCCCCACCCCTGTCCCACACCAACAGGACACTTTGCTACATTTGCAAACATGACACTAGAGCCACATTTGGCCCTGGCTTTGATATGTTGGTGCTTGGAAACAACTTCATCGCAAGGCTGTGCAGCCAGCCCATGCACCAGTGGGATGTAACACAGTGCTATTCCATCAGCAGAGAAGGAATAATCCCAGTGGAGGTTCATGCAAGACTGCTCTGGTAAGAGGGTCCTTCCTGCTCCTTACCCTGCTGCTTCCCTCTTCCCCCACACCTCCTCCACCCAGCGAGCCCTGCGGGATCCCAAGCCATACCTCCAATGCTGGTGCTCCAATCACTGGCATCCTCGCATGTTTCTATGGTTATTGTAGCTGGGGATCCGTTCACTGCAACCAATAGCAAAAAAGAAGAGAAAAAAATTCCCAGGTCCTGATTTTTCCCTGTATTTTCACAGGCTGTTTCCAAAGGAAGCACTCCCTTGCTGCATTTCTGTGACTTCTCCTTTATATTGCAGAGGATCACATCTGTTTGAATGCAGATCTCAATGCTGAACGGAGATGTCCAAGTGGCTGCTGTGCCAGCTGTACTTATTTTCCTACATTAGAGTGCAATCCCCAGGGATTGCTCCTGCAACCTTTGCAGGACAAGAACACATGCTTGAGAGCAGCATTTCTCTCCCATTCCCCCCTGAAAACACACCAGCCAGGGCAAAAGTCAAACAGATTTAGAGTCTGATTTTTTTGGCAGCCCTTTTTACACAGCCACCATTTGTCTGGAAGGTTTCTAAAGCCTCCAAGGGAAGAGCAGCCCCCCACTGCACAGGGATGCACAGGGGATCCCTCCTTCCCTCCAGCTCTGCCAAATCTCAGCAGTTTTGTTACCATAGAGCCGGGGAACAGGCGTCATTCATGCTGTGCGCAGGAGCGGGATGGATGGGAATCTGGCCAGAGCCCCACAGAGCTGTGCAGAGCCTTTGGAATGCTCAGTTGCAGCCATTAAATCCAGTCCCTCTGCTCCTTTACTCCACAGCTTTCAGGGCTCTGGTTATTTCAGCACAGCCCAGCAGCTGGCAAACATCTCCCATTGGTGAGCTCATGTTTAACAGGGGTTCTTGGGAGTGGGCTGGGCTATGCATCAGCATCAGCTTCCCCACCACAATACCAGGATGTGGTGGATGGGTGCTCTGCAGAACCAGCCAAGGGGCTTTTCCTGTCCCAGAGGCACCACCAGGAGCTTGGGGTGTAGGGCACTTTCAGGGATGTTCTTAATGCTCAGGGGCAAAAGGAGTTAAATACAGAAATATTTCAAAATTAGAACACTTTCCAATGAAACAGCTGCCTGTAATTATAGGTCAAATTCATAAAATCAGAGAATGGTTTGGGTTGGAAGGGACCTCAAAGTTCATCTCATTCCAACCCCCTGCCATGGGCAGGGACACCTTCCACTAGACCAGATTGCTCCAAGTGCTGTCCAACCTGGCCTTGGTCACTTCCAGGGACCTTGCCTACATGGCACTCGTGAGCTTTGATGCGTCCAAGCCCCTGCTGAGGGTGAGGAATGGCTGCACATACCATCGGCAGAGGCGGGAGTCAGAGGGATGTACTCTGTCGATGTCTGGCTGGTCAGGGACACCCTGGCTCCCGTCAGGTCAATTTTGGTGCTCCGGCAGGTGTTGGAACAGACCTTTGTGTGCTGATAAAAATCCAGCTCTCCTGAGTCCATAATCTTCCTGAAAGACACGGAGCAAGCACAAGGACAGGCACATCAGTAACAGCTAAGGGCTCTGAGATCGCTCCTGGCAGCCTTCACCCCAAACTTCTGAGTCCCAAAATGCCAGGAGAGCAGGCAGAGCCAGCTGAGGCCGTTACTGGGACTGATTAACTCATTTCTTGAGGAAGGAAGGGGAAGAGAGAGCCCCTATCTGGCGCCACCAGCACATCCCCTCCAAAGCTGCAGCTTCCAACCAAAGGATCAGATGAAGTCTCAGTTCAGGGTGAGACCACAGTGAGCTTCTTTCTTGCCTTTTTGACTCTATAGCTGAAAAGGAGACAGGACATAACCCTATTTATAAACTAAAATCATGTCTCTCATCTCATTCAAAGGGAGTGGCAACACTGGAATATGGGATCTTCCAATCCAAGAACGTTATCTCCAAAACATTCCCAGGCCTTGCTGGCCAACAACCATCTAAGTGTCCCAAGATTTGCTCCCATGGGCTGCTGGGTTTGCCTTCAGACATTCCCCTGAAGGTTTTTTTCCCCCTCTCAAAGCCCTGTCTTGACAAAGCCTAAACCTATTATGCAAAATTTATGTGGAGCAAAAGCTGCTTAAAAGGAATACAGGAGATGCCTGCATTGAAGCAGAAAAATACAGGGAAGGCAATGTCACCCTGTGAAAAGAGCACAAAACCACTGACAATTCCTGGGGAAAGAGGTGATTCTTTTTTATCCTGCCCAAAGGCAGAGAAAAACTTTAATTAAATCACAGTCTCAGGCTGGTGTTCAGAAGGACCATAGAGGAATTGAATTACTGCAGTTAATACTAGAGAAGAGAAATGTTTCCAATAAAGAAGCTTTTTTTTTTTTTGCCAAGGACTTATTTAGAAGTGATGTCAAGCAGGAGTGCTGCAAACAGAGCATTGGTGATGACCAGACTGATTTCATTTGGTGAGTCACGCTGAGAATCCACAGACAGCATGGCCCAACCACCAACAGCCATTAAAATTTCCAATGTTCCTACACCAGCTGGAAACTCAGTGTGGTTCAAGCCCCAAAAAGGCTAGAGAAATGTTTCTTGCCCCAAATTATTCCCTAGGCACAAGGACAGAACAAAGCCACTGGACTGACCACATTTGGGACCAGGCTGTCATTAAGACAAACGTTTATAGTGGTTCATTTGCTCCCTCAGCAGCAAAACTGCCATTCCAAAGGTTCTATTCCACCCCACCACAATCCCCCAGGAAGAAGCGTCCAGAGACACAAAGGAAGGCACTAACCGGAGCATGATCCCATTCATCCGGATCGCCCGCTTCCAATCCTTCAAGGTCGACTTGCCTGCCAGGTGGACAAACTCCTTGGGGCTGATTAGGTGATCATGAAACTGCAAAAGGCAGGGGTGCAACATCAGTGCCACGAGCCATAAACAAGTCAAGGGTGCCCTGTGAGCAGGGTTCAGCTGGAGCCTGGTGGCATTTCCCAGTGCCCAGCAGTGGCTGCAGCCTCCACATGCCACTGAACACCCCCAAAACAGATGGCTGCCATGCACTCCCCATCCCAGAGAACACTGCCCAAGTTAGAAAGATTAAAGCCAAACAGTGCTGTCACCAATGGTTAGTTAACAGCTGCTCCAAGCCAAGGCTTCAGGGGTGTGTGAGTTTGCCCAGCTCAGGCAGGACAGCTGGGAACACCCATAGCTTGTGCAAAGTATCATTAATAGCAGGGAGCTGCTCACGCTTCCACTAACAATGGACTCAGTGAAAGCTGGGCTGCACTGCTAACATCTGGGTCCAGGGGCACATTATGCCCCATAGGGGAGAGAGAAGAAGCCCATTTGGTCTTCGGTCTTTGACCTCCTGCTCCCAAGCCCAACCATTGGTATCAGGGAACCTCTGGCCTCTCTGGCCGTGCACACCCACTGCTACTGCAAACCAGCTTCAGGGAGCTGGCACACACCGTGCCAACTCTTCCCTTTCTTTTATTGCCCTACACACCCAGACATGCCTGAACCTAACAGCAACCTGCAGGATCACAGAATTATAGAATCACTAAAGGTGGGGAAGTCCTCCAAGATCCTCTAGTCCAACCATGACCCAGGCAGTCCTCTTAAGAGCTGCCTTACAGCCCATCTCAAGGGATTCCCAAGTCCAGGCCTCTTTTCCATGACCATGTTGACCAACATAGAGCAACTCACTGTTACTGCATGAGAAACTGCATCTCTGAACAAGGACAAGGGCTTCAGTGAAGAGAGGACAGATTTTAGGAGGCAGCAGCATCTATCCTTTGCCTCATGGATAGAGGAGACCACCTCTGCTGAGAAGGGCAAGGACTATCCTTTGGGAGTCCAAGGAGACTCTCCCTCAGCAGGATATTGTTTAGGCTGTGTACAAATGCCAGCAATGACTCACTTGTGGCATGTTCCTGAATTCATGTAAATTTTAACCATGAGTTACCCAGGACATAGCAGCAACTCTTCAGTAGGTCCTCAATCAATACATCCCTCAAACGATCAACTTTCCAACTGAGCAGATACTGCAAGTGCCCAAATTTCTCAAATTTTCAATAACACATTAAATTGAGGCACCATCTCTCCAGCCAGAACTACACAATTTAGTCAGGACAAATATCAGGTACCCAGCACCAGGACAATGTCATCCTTTCCTACCATGACATGGTTCTGATGCAAAGCAGCTCATCAAAGCTTATCACAACCAGGACAAGCCAGTGACCTCACAATGTGGGTGAGGGGAAAGCACAAGTCCAGTGCTGGGCTCTCTGTTCTCACCTGCACACACTTCACATTGATTCCAGGGCACACAAACTTCCTCCAGATGAGGTTGGCTTTGCTGTCCCCGCAGGTGATGGGGTAGACAATCTCTGCCTCCAAACTGTCCTCATCTTCAGCCATCTTCACTTCTCACAGGGATCAGAGGAAGGGACAGATCAAAGAGAAACATGAGCCACAGCTCCTGATTCACATCCCTGAGCCACACATCCAATGATAGTTTTGAAACTCAGAAATAAAAAAAAAATTAACAATGCGTGGTGGGGTGTGCTGGGGTTTGTGGCCACCACTCACTTGCACTTTGCTATAGAAGTATCCAAACACCCAAATTTCTCAGGCAAAACAGCCCAGGCAGATTTATGCCAGTCCAGCTGCAGCTGAGCACAGGGAATATGAGAAGTCATCCATTCTTGATAAAAAAGAATGATGTTATCTGGGTGGAGTCACCCTTGGTTTTAAAGTAAAACTGGTTTTAAGTCAACACTAGCCCAGCTGATCAGTCTTTGCTCCCTAAACTCACTTTTACTTGCAACCAAAGCCAGCAAGTTGCTGCAAAACTGACATCCCCGTGGCAAGCTAGAATGGCAGGAGCCAGGGATGGCCGGACACAAGGACTCATCCCAGACCAGGAGAGGGCAGCAGCAGCCCAGTCAGCCACTGCCAGCTCCCTGCTGGTCACCGAGCCCCCCTGGATGCTGGGAGAGCATCGCTGGTATCCCCGGGAGAGCACCCCCAAGGCCCAAAAGAGAACACCCCGGAGCCCCAGCAGCTCTGCAGCAGTGCTTGGACTGTCCCATCTGACACCAGCGCAGGGCTGTGGCACACTGGGGTGGTGGAGCTGACACCAAGGGGCTATGGAAAGAGCTGACCTACCTAGAACCGCTTCCTTCAGGTCTGTGGAGGCTGTGAAGGCAGCAGCAGCTGCAGCAGCTGCATTTTCAGTCTCCAGAGTGTCTTCGTTGATGTCACCACTGGGAAGAGAGGCAGAGGCATTCTTAAGCCATGTGGCTGTGCCCCCCACACCCGATGCCCCATGGAGACATTGCCTCAGAAGTGCCTCGGATCACATTTTCCCACAAGAGCTGAGAGTCAGCTCTGGGTTTGGGAGGCTCAGCTCCATTTTTTCATGTGGAGATGAAGAACCCCACAGCAGGCAAGCCCCTGTCAGCAGCCTGGCCAGCTCTCTCTTGCCTCCCCTTTAATCCCAGCCCTGTGGATCTGCCTCCAGCCCAGCCCGTGCTGGAGAGCTGGCATGGAGAGATGCTGTCAGCACAGCCCGTTGCTCAGAAGTCACTGCCAGCCTTTGGAAGCTTTGCCTGAGATTTCTGCAGGAAAAACATGTGTGAAACATGCTGCTGCTGTCTGGGCAATGAACTGGCTGAATCCCCTGGTATGCAGGATGCTCCAGGGAGCAGGACCTCAAGGAGCCACAGAAACACTATAAAGTAGTTGGACAAACCCCAAGAGCAGATCCATGAGCAGAGATAACATAATATGAGTTATAGACACTTGCAATACAATCTCTGAGCCTCTTAAAACTTGATCTATCCATGACATTCATTAATAGCTGGCTATCCAGCTGCTTCCATTGTCCCCATGCTGAGATCTCCATCTTCTCTGGGTGCTTTGCCCATGGGGTCACATAGTGGGTCCTGCACAGCACCCACTCCCTCGCTGCTCTCCCAGCTCTGCTACAGCAATACGGAGCCCCAAGCCCCTCCAAGGAGCTTCCCACACTCAGAGGGAACAGGCACTTCTGGCTGGGATTTGGGACATGCTCCTCACCCCCACAGCTTTGGAGGTGAGGTCCCAAAGGGAGGGAGCCCACATTGGTGCCCTTATGGATCCACCTGTACATCACAGGCAGTGCTCAGCAGGAACCATTCCTAATGGGTTTTCATACAAACACAGAATGGTTTGGGCTCAAAGGGCCCTTAAAACTCATCTTGTTCTAAGCCCCNAAGAATTTCTTCCTAATACCTAACGTAAGTCTACCCTCCTTTTAAGATGTATGTTTGGTGGTGTTACTGAAGCCGACTAGTTGCTGCAGAAAGCTTAACCCACAGAGGCAGGGGGAGAAACACAAATAGCTTTTCACACACTTTGGCATATAAACTCCCTAGGAAGATTCCACAGAGAAAATAAACCCGAATAAACCTCAGTTTGGTACCATGGATGAATTAAAGACAGTCCTAGTGACTCACTGGCAACCACATTTCTCACCCACGATGCCACGGGGACAAGGAAATTCAAGAGCAACTGGTTTTTCCATTCTGGGCTCCTAACACACAGCTCCAGGGTGGAACTGCAGCTTCAAAGCATCCCTCCCCTCAGCAGCTGCAAGGCAGGTACCTGTGGGGAGCAGCACAGAGATAAGGAATGGTGTGGGCGGCAGCACAGCCTCACCAGGTGAGGGCTCACAGATGCTGCTCCAGAGAGGGGAGACAGCTCCTGCTGTGACAGAAAGAAGATGGACACAACTCTGCCTCTGCAGCTCACAGTAACCACCAGCCCAGAACCCTGGCAGAGCATGGGGAGGGTAATGTGAAAGGACTCAAAGATAAACTCTGAGCTAAGGCACTTGCACAAAGGTGATTATTACACGAGTGGCAGTCTGACAGAAGAAGAGAAGAATTCTAACCTGGGTTTTTTCATCAGTTTGCTGCTGGGTTCTTGCATTTCTCCAGGTGAAAGGCCAGCAGTGGCACTTCAGCAGGGTGCCAGAGGAAACAACCCCTTCTGGCATGCAAAGCCCAGCACCCCACAGCCCTCACCTGCCTCCAGATCAAGAACCTCCACCAACTTACCCAGAAGAAACCCTCCAGCAGAAAAGTCAGCACCTTTCAGAGCTTCCTCCAGGACTCCACCACATTTGCACCGCTCCGAAAAATGACCAAAAGGCACAACTGGATGGGGAGGAATAACCCAGCCCACACCTTTAACCTCCAGAGGAAAACAAACAAACCAACTCCCAGCTTGTATGAAAAATTCAGGCAACTGAAGTCTGCATCTGCCATGGACATGTGGAGGAGAGAAAACCACAAAAATGGCGAGTGTCTCCATGCTGTTTCTCCCATCCCATTCCAGGGAAACAGACTGAGGCAAATGCAAGGGAAAACACAAACACCTTCCAAGCCCCAGCAGTGCAGCCCTCCAGCTGGCCCTGCCTTTGCCAGTTGCCATGACGAAGGCAGGGGAGGATGGTTCTCATCTTCCTCCCCAGGAGGATCCATAAAGCAGATGGGAGGAAGAGAAGAAAGCGTGTGCAGATAACTCAGCAGGCTGGCGTCTCCTTTCTTTTCTGCTCCTGCCTTGCTTGGAAACTTGAGAGAGAAAAGTCTTCCCCAGAATCCTGTGCTGATCAGAAATACAAGCACCTCATCAGAGCATCAAGCACAGATCCTCTCCTCTCACAGACCAAAGAGAAAAGCTTCTTGCTCATATTTTTTTTCCCATTTCCCTCAGCCCTTTCCTTAAGAACACATGAACTAATTAAGCTCTTAACAATTGGTTGTACAGAGGGTTTTTTTAATAGCAAACCCATACCCAGATGAGCACTAGAAAAAGGCACCAACCCCCAAGCTGAGTTTGGTTTAACTGTCACACCAGGCAAACAGAAAGCTCTCCATGTGAGTTGTGACCGAGCCAACACCAAGGGATCCCAGCCCGTGCCTGCAGCTGCTCTCCTGACACCAGCTGGGGCTGCAGAGGGAAATCAGAGGGAAAGAGAGAAGGAGCCAGCACCACTGTGGCATTGCCCCAGGAGGAGCAGAGCCTGGTGGGGGCAACTGTCCAAGGCCACAGAGAGACCATGGGTGGCTCGTGCTGCCACCCACCACCAGCCCCACTGCCCTGCTCAGTGAGGGGAGTCAGGCACGTTTTACTCTGTGAGGCCAAAATTCACATCCTTTCCATTAACCCACTACCATCCCCAAGAAGGGGGGGAAGCAAAGGGCCTGTCCAGGGGCTCTTCTCCAGAGAGATGCATGGAAAACCCTCAGGGAATCTCTTCATACATGCCAAGACATCTCTGCTCACAGCTGTGACTAAATGAAAGCATTCCTCTCTGTGCTGTGTAGAGCTGTCCTGCTCCTGACCATCCAGGGGACACTGGGAGGGTGAGAAAAGGTTTCCAAAGAAAAACAGGAAGGGAACTAAGAGTGAAAGAAAACCAATTGATTGAGCTAGCCTCTGCCATGATCCATTTTCCCAGACAACACCAATGGGTCAATGCTGTGCACATGGGTCTGTAGAGCCTCAGAGCCACATGAAACCAGGAACCATTCTGCATCCAAGAGCAGCCACATCCCAAGTGTCACATCTGGCTGCTTCTCCACTGAAGGAGACAAGGGAGCCTCCATGAGACAGAAAACAAGAGGAGTAGAGCCCTTCTTCCCCACCATCACCGCTCTTCTGGAAATTGAAAAGGCTTTGGAAACACTCACAGACCCAGGGTGTGGAGGAAGAGCAGGGCAGATCTTGACCATCCTAGCACCAACAGCTCTTGCTTCTGCCTGTCCCTGCCCACTCTTTACCAAAAATTCATCTATTAATGGGCTTTATCTCAGTTGAAGCAGAACAAGGGGAACGGCCCCTGGACTGGGCTGCCACCTTCTGCCCTGCCCAACGCCCCAGGGCACTGACACAAAGACATGTTTCAGAAAAGAAAACAAACACCTTGTGGAGAGCAATAAACAGCCATTCAACACCCACTTATTTCAGACAAGCCTGCCTGGATGGAGCTCCAGGTGTGAACTTGGATTTTCTGCCCACTGAAAGAACAAAACACACAAACGGCTCTGGGCTCTGTCCCACCCAAAAAAACATAGAGAAATAAAGCAGAGAGTCCATTGCTATGTGGGCCTTCAAGGTACCAGCCAGGCTCTTAGGCCATGGCCAACCTGCCACTGAACAGACTAGACCTGAACAAAGAGCAGCCCTGAATATAAAATGCCAACAAAAAAGACAGAAATTGGGCAAAACAGCAGCACTTGAACAATCAGACCTTCACTGTTTTTGTGAGCAGTGCCTGTCCATTCAGGGCAACACTGTTTCAAGGACACCTCTCTCACTCCTATTGCTGGCAGTGGAGGTTCCTGCAGAACTCAGCCAAAAACCAGCCAACCCCAAACCTCCTCAGCCTTCAGGGAAGGAGAGCTCAGCTGCACCACCCTCAACCTGGTGAGGACAAACTTGTCTCTTGGAGTTCAGAGCTCAGCACAGCCATCATGAAATAAATAGCAGAAAAACACTGATTTAGCTACTGGTGTCCTGTTCCTACTGGATTTGTGTCCACTCCAACATCCAAATCCACTCAGAAAAAGGAATTTGGGGTTTGTCTTTTCCCCCCCCCTCAAAAGAGGGAAAGAGTGGAGCCTGTTCTGCACAGAGCTGCAGAGCCCTGGTGCGGGAAGCCCTAGCAAGGAACTGGACACTCCATGGCCACCACTGAGGTCCCCACAGTGAGCAGGGATGCAGGAGGAAGCAGGGGGGGATCAAATCCCAACCTACAACCACGCGTAGGAGGGTTTCCAGCACATCCCCTCAGCATGCACCAGCCCCATCTCTTACCCGTGCTGGGACAGGTTGGTGGTGACCAGCACTGTCTTCACCTCCTCCATGCCACCGCCGTCCACCGCGCCGTCCGGCGTGGTCACCACCACCACCTCCTCCATGTGGACACTGACGTCCGGCGTCGCCATCGTGGTCGGAGCGGGAGAGCCACCAGCTGCTTGTGGAGAAATGGGGGAAGCCCAGAGTCAAAAGGTGAACTCGGTCATGGAAGGATCCTGGGTGTGGTGGGAGCAAGGAGAGAAGGGACTGCAGGGACCCCACGCTCCTAAGGAGAAGGGGATGAGCAAATCCCCAAGTGCTCCATCCCAGGAGGAAGGATGAGGGGAAGCTCAACCCAACACATGCTCTGCAGCCTGGGTGAGAATGATGGGCATGGGTGGGACTGGGGTGCAGGAGGTGAAGGGCAGAGTGTGAAAGAGGTCCAAAAAAAATGTTCCTGGCGTTCATCATAAACTCTCTGAAGATACTCAGTTTGAAGGTGCGTTTCCAAATGTATTTCAAACTATCTCACGATTTCACACTGTTGGAGGAGCTTGTCACTGTCTCCTCCACAGTAAAACAGGGATTCTTCCCTCCTCCAAAGTCACACACAAAAATCAAATTAAAAAAGCATGTCAAGCCCGCAGAAACAGTGACATCTCAAAACTATTTCAAAGTGTGCATTTCTAATAAATCAGCAATAGATGTAAGACAGCACTCCCTCTCCAGCTCTCTTGGAGCCCCTTTAGGAACTGAAAGGGACTCTCAGGTCCCCTCAGAGCATTCTTTTCTCCAGCTCTCTCAGCCTGTCTCTAGAGCAGAAGTGTTCCAGCCCTTAGAGCACTTCCATGACCTCCTCTGGACTCGCTCCAGCAGCTCCACATCGCTCTGATGCTGGGAGCCCCAGGGCTGGATGCAGCACTGCAAGTGGGGTCTCACCTGAGGAGAGTAGAGGGCGAGAATCCCCTCCCTTGCCCTGCTGCCCACAATGCTGGGGATCAGCCCATGCCCAGGTAAGGAGAAGTTGGTGCCTACTAAGCATCTCCTACAGCACCTACAGCACTGGTGCAGCCCACACAGAGACAGGTAAGGGAACACCTCATCCAGGTTTGGCT
The DNA here is from genome assembly GCA_013399945.1 of Ploceus nigricollis. Classification (NCBI taxonomy): domain Eukaryota; kingdom Metazoa; phylum Chordata; class Aves; order Passeriformes; family Ploceidae; genus Ploceus; species Ploceus nigricollis. Next base: position 674,748 of record VXBC01001263.1, on the reverse strand, counting down.
GTTCCAGGCTCAGACCCCCATGGAGAACTCCAAGCAGTGGCACAGAGCACAGCAGAGATGCCACCTGGCTCCCACCACTTCCCCAGGCCATGGCTGGAGCAGAGCACTGACCCAGCATGTCCAGTGTGACTTCACAACCAAGTTCATGCTCTGCAGAAACACCTGCCTGACCCACAGGGACACCACGAGGTGCTCCTTACCTCCTCAGAGCCCACAGGGTCTATCCAAGGTGGAATGGCCCCTCTGTGCCAGCCCAGCACAAAGCCACCAGCAGAAGCACTTCAGTTTTCACAGCAGCACGGATGCTCAGCTGCCCCCAGCTCAACCACTCCAATTTTTGTTGTCACTCTATCCCTACCCTCGTCCTTCATTTTGGGGTAAAACCCCTCCCACTTAGTGATTAGCATCACTCACAACACCCCTGAGCTGGGACTCAGTTTCAGGATGCCCCAGACATCCTGAATCCCATCACGGGACTGAACTCCACATCAGATGCCCCTGGGCAGGAACCAGCACTGAATGGAGAAAAAGTGGGCTGAAAACATAAGTAATCAAAAAAGTGGCTAAAAACACACAATCACTGGGGCTGTGGAGAGGGACATGGGGCACCCCAGCTCTACCAGGACTCAGGGTGTCCATGCTTGTCCCTCCTGGTGCACCTTGCAGAATGCTGAGAGCATGTCAAAGGCTGTGGGGAAGATTTGGGGTGAAGTGAGGAAAAAAATATAAAAGGAAAAAAAGCACAGCACAGTTGGGAGAGGAGATTTTTGGGGTGCAGCATCAGGAGGGCAGAGACCAGATTACACTGTGAGCAGCCAGCAAGGCTGAGCACAGAGAGGGGGATGCAGTGCGGATGCAGAGAGGTACTGAGAGAGAGGGGATGCATGGGGAGGTGGCTTCAGGGGGGTTAAACAGAGGTG
>VXBC01001263.1:592968-672925 GCA_013399945.1 Ploceus nigricollis | reverse complement strand
TTGCATGTCCTTTTTCCAGTTCCTCCACACCCCCCGTGTCCTTGCTGTGTGTCCCCTGTGCCCTGCATGCCCCCTGTGTCTCCCTCCTCAGTCCTCTGTGCCCCCATGTCCTCTGTGTATCCTTTTCACAGGCTCTGCATCCCCGCATGTTCCCCCTGGGCTGTGTGTGTGTCCCCTCCATGTCTCCTGTGTGTGTCCCCCAAGCCCCGTGTCCCTCTGTGGCTCTCCAGGGTTTTGTGAAAGCCCTCAGCTGTTCATGGCTGAACACTTCCTTGAACACTTCTAATGATGGGGCAGCCACAGCTTCTCTGGGCACCCCGTGCCAGGGCCTCACCACCCTCACAGGGAAGAATTTCTTCCCAATACCCCATCTAACCCTGCCCTCAGTCAGTGTGAAGCTGTTCCCCCTTGGTTTGTCACTCCAGGCCCTTGTCCAAAGTCTCTCTCCATCTCTCTTGGAGCCCCTTGAGGCACTGGAAGGAGCTTTAAGGTCTCCCCAGGGTCAGTATTTAACAATTTCCAGCATTTAAAAAGTGCCCTTGAGCAGTTTGATTCAGGGCCTGTGTTCCTCTTTGAGCCATCCCAAGGTGCTGCTGGTCCTTATCAGCCCTGACTCTCGAGCTGTGACTCTGCTCTCCGTGTTTCCCCAGCCACCACAAACTGTGGCACAAGTTTTGCTTAATTTCTGCTGTTTCTGTGCCTATGAGGCCCAGGGTTTAGGAGGCACTCAAGAATTTCTCAGGGAGGACTTTTAGCATGATTTTACCACATTGCACTTCTTCTGTGAGTAGGTGGTTAACATGTTCTGGGAACGGATGAGCGAGGCCAGAGACCCCAAAAGTCGTGAATCCCTTTTGGAAGCACTCGCTGTGTTTCCATTCTGTCAGCTTTTCACAGCTACTGGGTGGGTGGCTTTTCCTGACAGGTGTTCAGGTGGTGTTCGGTCTGTTTAGTATTTTTTACCAAATTTTTAATGATCCTGTCTGATATATTTGTGGTGGTTTATTTAATGCTTTTTTTTTTTTTTCGAAGACTCTTCCTCTTTTTTTGGTTTTTTTTTGTCCCCATGCAAACCAACCCTGCCTGATAACCAGCTGCCACCTCTATTTCCCTCATGTTCCCCCTCACCAGTCTACCCACTTTAATATCATTAAAGTGATATTCCACAAGGAATTGTGTTTCTTTTCCTCCCCCAAGATAACCAGCAAGGTTAAATCACCCACTGGAAATGGTGACTCCCTTTTCCATGGAAACATGTCTGTCTCTCTACAGTGCCACTGCTGCATCCTCGGGACCCCAGTGGGGTTGGACAGGACTGGTAAAAGGTCCCTTTTTCTACTAAAACCATCTCCCTACAATGCCCGAGAACAGTGGCCTTATTAAGGTGGTAAGAAGGCAGCAAACCCCCAGTAATGCTGCCCTACTCCAGCTTTCCCAGCAGTCAGTGGCCTCCTGGAAAGCAAAACCTGGCTTTTGCTGTCAGACCCCAGGACACAGGAAGGTCCCTGGGCTCCTGCTCGCACAGAGAGTGGGATGATTTCACCTCCTGGCACCCAATCTGCTCCCTGCTCTGCCCCTTTATCAGTGGGCAGACTCGCTTCAGCCGTGGTGCCAGTGAGGCTGCCAAAACAGGGTGAGCTGTTGTGCTTCACACCAAATCACTCTGCAAAATTTCTGGGTTTTGCCTGCCCAGGTGAGCCTTTGCATTCACCTTGGCAGAGTGTCTGATCCCTTCCCTTACTCAGGCACTTTGTAGGAATCCCTTCAAAAGTTATGTAGGTATTTTGCTTTCTTGACTTGGTTTTGATTTTTTCCATAAGGAACTCTTGACATGGCATGGAGTGACAGGGGCACTGACAGGGCGCAGGGTGAAATTGGATATTGGGAAGAAATTGTTCTCTGTGAGGTTGGTGAGGCCCTGGCACAGGTTGCCCAGAGAAGCTGTGGCTGCCCCGTCCCTGGACATGCTCAAGGCCAGCCTGGAGAGGGCTCAGAGCAGCCTGGGACAGTGGAAGGTGTCCCTGCCCACGGGAGGGGGTTGAAACCCAACAATTCCTTGATTCTATGATTTTGTGGGTGCTAGAGTGTGGTTCAAGCCTTCAGTATTGTGTCTTCAGCACTCAGCCCCGCAGGGCTGCACGGTGGGTGGGGCTAGAAGGTGGTGGGATCCTCTCCACAATTCCTCCCGCTCCTCCTGCCCCAGCAGAGCCCATGCCTCTGTGGTTTTCTCCTTCAGATCACAAAAGGATATGTCTTGAATTAACTAGTTAGGAGGTGACCGTGCTTGGTCTCATCAATATGTCTCGAACTGTCTGGCACCAAGGACTGTGCCTGTTTTCCTAAGACAAATGCAGGGGTTTACTTTGCTACATCCATGTTTTAGAAGAGCCTGGGTCAGTGGACTGTATCAAATCTCAGAGGAAAAGGGAGCAATGCTGCGTTTGCAGTCAGGTTGTTATCTCCGGAATCAGGAAGGTCAAGCTGCAAAAATAGAATTCCTGTTTGTGCGGGCAGCAGCATCCTGAGGACACGTGGGGAAAGCATCAGGCATGGGCTGCTTGCCACTGCCACCACCGTGATGGCCCCAGCACTGTCCTGGCACTGTCCTCCTGGCACTGTCCTCCCTGCCCTTACAGAACACTGCTCTGGGAATGAAAATTAAAATCCCCCCTGCCTTCCCCTCAGTTTGTCCCCTTGCGCACCGAGTGCTGCTGAGCTCTGTGGAAAGTCTCCCACACTGCTTGTTTTGATGGGATCACAAGATGTGGGACAGCTCAGGAGGATGCTGCCATTTCAATATCCCCTCAAGGACAGGGAGGACAGTGGCCAGTGACACTGGGCACCACTTGTGGTGGCAAAAGCCCTCCCCACAAGGCAAACCCTTCCCCAGCAGCAAGGAAAGCAGCCAGGCACCCTCTCCCACATGTCCTTGTGGATTATGAACTTCCCTATTTTCAGTTGCAGCTTTTGGACATTTTTGTGTACCTGGCTCCAGGGATGGGATTGGGAGTGTTGGCCATGCTGGGTCTCATGGGTTGGGGCCCATCTCCCTGAGGAATACAGCCCTGCTCCCTCCCACTTTGTCTAGCCCAGGCTGGGTCCTTTCTCAGGAAAAGCTCATGAAGGAAGCATTGGATTTTTTAGTAAAGAAGCTCATGTGGTTTCTAGAACTGCACTTGTTGTATTTGTAACTGGTTTGTATCTTTTTCGATCTTCCTGTGTAAAGACTTTGCACACCCTCACTCCCAGCCACAGGGGGTGGCAGCAGGACCCTCATTAAAGCATTTATTGTGTTGTCCTTCTGAGAATGGTGATAAACTGTCAATTTCTGCTTCTTTTATGCTGTGTGAAAAAGCAGTCACTGAGCATTCAGAGGATTAGGGTCTATTTTGTTAAATCTTTAGGTCAATTTTCTGTTTAATGCTGTTTATTGGTATTCTCACAATACAAAGAGAAGCCTTGCAACTAAAACAACCCGGAGAGACACGGACACATACGGTTTCATACCAACTTTATTTCTTTTTTTTTTCCTTTATTTTTTTTCATGATCACTTCTTTTGCACAACAACAACCTCAAGTTGACAATGAAATGCACGTGGCAGACCAAAGGGAACCGGACAAGGCTCTGTTAGGGATGGAAAGTCTTTCCATGACACTGTGCCAGCTCCCCACCCAACACAAGGGATGTGGCCCCGGCTGTGGCAGGAGGAGCACATCCTGCCCCGGGGGCAGCCGGGGTGCTGAGCCCTGGGGTGACAGCTCAGCCCTGTGCCCACACAGTCATCTTCCAACCCTCCCCTGCAGCCACGGGCCGGGGTGTTCCTCCCGGGGTGCACAGCTGCTTATCCTGACTCCATACTTTGGTACTTTCCATTTCAGAGCACTTTCGAGACGTGGAGGCATCGGCTCTCCCGTGGTCCCCGTGGGGAGGGAGCATCTATGTCCCCTTGTCAAAGGGTGTGGGAAACTGAGGCACGGGGGATGCCAGGGCAGGGATGCCCAGCTGTTCCCTGTGTCCCTGCACCCCAGGGACCACGGAGCACCCACACGTAGGCATGGGCCAGTGCCCCTCTGCTGCTTTACTTAAAGACAACTGACTACAAAGGTGGAGTTTGTTGGTCTTACTATGTCATCTCGTCCCTAGCATGGAGAGTAAGAAATCTCTAGCACCGTAAACAGCCATTCCCTGACTCATTTCAAGTGGTATCAGAGTGAATGTGCATATATTGTTTCCACGGATGCGTTTCTGTGCCTGTGTGCACAGCCACTGCGAGGAGGACAGGAATGCCATGGGAGGGATATAACAAACCCCGTGAGACAGGATTGCAGAGCCAGGGCCAGAGAGTCACGCTGGGCTAAGCTAAAGCAAGCAAGCTGAAGTTTACATTTGAAAGGGAGCAGCAATACCAACCTACCCTGAGGTAGGATGCATGCAACTCCTCAACTCCCACTGGCCTTGGAAGGTCAACTCAAAGGGAACCCCACAACTGGGTTAGAGCAAGATTTTTTAATGACTCCAAAATAATAAGACAAGGAATAGGCTCAGTCCAGAAGCAGTCGAAGGGGCCAGCATCCTTGGAATTGCCTATTTACAGGCAGAGCTGAGCTCTGCTGTGTGGAATAACGTGGGCACAGAGCTGTAACTTGGACTGTGAGGCTGGTTGTGCCTTTCCTACAGCTTCACCCATCGCCCAGCTGTTGGTGACAGCTGGGAGCTCATTTAGCTTCAGCTCCTCATTCTTGCCTGAATCAAAGGCTCTACTCCAGGAGGGCTCTTGGAAGGCCTATGCATGCACATAATGATGTAACCCTCCTGACTTTCCTCCCTCACACCGCTGCCACACTTGAGGTCCAGGCAGGGATGCCGTGGGTGCCCTGAGGATGCTCCCCCTACAAGGCACATTCCCATGTCCATATGATGCTGCTAAAATGGGGCTGGAAGCTGTTGGTTCAGAACTCAATTCATAAACACCTTCAGGGATCAGTGGAGACCTCAAACCCCACAGTAAGGAAGGTGACCCCGAGAACTGGGGGGGTTGCATGCCATGTCCACATCCACGGTACATGGGAATGCTCCAGGAATGACATAGGCTGGGGCAGTAAGGATGTTAATGAGGATACTTAATTAGTCTCATTTGAGGCATGAAGTATGCAGCTGCACATAGCCAATAGCATGAAGGGATATGGAAAGGCATGGAATAACCATGATCCTGGCCCATGCCACGTGCTGCAGGTTGGGCACAGTGCTGCATGAGCTCCTGGCCACGATGGGTTTGGAGCAGTGGGTGGACACTCCTCATCCAGCCAACACCGCGCAGCAAAAGCAGTCACACATTTCCCTGATAGTGCCCAGTGGCACTGGACAAGCTCCTGAACATCCCTACTCCATCCATCTGCACCAGGCAAACATGGCTCCAGGACACGTAAAGCCTCTGGCCCCACAGGTGAGGCTGTTTCCTTGGCACGACGTGTCTCAGCAGCAGCTCCCTGACGTTACCAATGCACAGCTCTCCCTGCACATCCCTGCTCCTCTGGTGCAGGAGCTTCTCCTGCAGTAACACATTTTCCAGCCATATCCACCATCCCTCACTGCACCAAACTGACAGAGGGAAGAAAAATTAGTTTCCCAGTGCTCACACCTGCATGAGCACCATCTGCCAGGCCATTCTGCACTTGCCATGGGAATTTTTGCCAGGAAAAGCTATTGCAAGAATAAGTCTCCACTTGAGACCCATCTGGGCTCCAGGGAGGGGGAAGAGAGGGACATGGGGCAGCACAAGGGACCGAGAGGGAAGATCCAGGCAGGAATTGAACCTGGAGACTCAGGAGCTGTTTGGGAGGACGGCTCTGACCGGCACAACCTGTTACAGCTCTCTTCCAGCACATGCTAAACCTGACAGATCCTCCAGCTTCCGCCGGGTCACAGGGAACCACCTGGAACCTCCACACGGGGAGGTTTAGATCAACACTAAATTAGATGTACTAGAATTGAAGCATCCCCCCTCTTCTTCCTCTCAGCTCTTCCTTCTCCTCCCAGCACGAGGAGCAGCCGTCCCCGCTCTCACTGCCCTGCCCGCAGGACTCGGCTGCCTCCAGCTCCCAATTCCATCATTTTCCAGCTGCTCTCTGGTCCAGCATCCCACTGGCACCCTGCCTTCACCTGACCCAGCCTCCGACTCCTTCTGAGCCCCCAGGAGAGAGTGAAAATGGCCATTTCTCTTGTTTTCAACTCTTGCTCATGAGTACAACATTTCTGATAATAATAATCATAATAATCATAGTACTAAAAACAGTATTTACAACAAGCTCCAGGTCAGAATTACACACCAAGCAAACACTCAGCACCACAGAGAGTAGGACAGGGTTAATATCTCGCAGATACCTTCTCAGATCCCACCAACGTGGGACACAGACATTTGACAGTTTCAACCATTTCTTACACACAAACATTTCATTTAAATTACTTCTTAAATTTTTTTTAAACTTTTTAAAATTTCTCGTCACTATATGGATGAGGTGATGCTGGCGGTGATGCCGCGCTCTACACAAATGCTTATCTAAGACAGCTGCTACTATAAACTGATCATTAGCTACTGTTAAGAAATTCAACCCTCAGTTTCCTTCTTTGTCCTAAATCTAATTTTCTTTTGTCACTGACAGCACAGGAGCTTTCTAACAGCCCTATTGTCCTCCCAGACCAGGAGGAGGGCTTTGGGAGTAAGGTAGCCCTTCCTTTTAGGAGCAGAGTCCCCTGACATCAAGCCATGGCCATGGAGGGATCCCTCCCACATCCAGCTGGGGATTCAGTGGAGATCAGAAGAGAGCCTCAGGATTTGGTCTCCAGCAATTTGCCCTGTGATGGCCCCAAAGAGCCACATCCATCACTGGAAAGAGGGAAGGATTCTTCTGTTCTCTAAAAGGCAATTTCACAACCATGCACTGTCTGTTGGATTCACTTTCCTAGCAGAGTGGAATCCTATCTTGTGGGAGCAATGGGGAGCCCACAGAGGACTGAGGGTCTCTCCCAGGGCTTCCACAGAGCTGGAAATGCAATCACCACCCACAGCTCTCCCAGGCAGAGCAGCCAAGACCTCTCAGTCCCCGCTCAGCTGGGGAGAGGGCAGCTCAGTGGCCACCCAGGGCATCAGGCAGTGCCCACTGTGACAGGGACTTGCTGTGATGTGGCACCTGGCACCAAGCTTTGGGTGGAGCCCCTCAGCTGCTTCCACATGGGTTCTCAAAAATCACCCAAAGATGAGGACTGTGGTCACTGCCTACCTGGGCTGGCTCTGAAGGCAGCCAAAAGATGGGGGTTCTGCATACTGCAACTCCTGAGCCATCCATCCCTCTCCTTCCTCTCTCCTGCCATGGGCAAACAGGGGACTGCTCCCTATTTTACTTCACACACAGAAATTATCACTTATTTCCCATTTTTTCTGAAACTGATATTTGGCTCAGAGCAAACACCAAGAGGAGGAAAAGCCCTGGATAAGAAATCCGTATCTCTGTGACACTGGTGGTTGAATTTATTAATATCTTCATTTGGTTTTTTTTTTTTTACATCAGTTTAAGAAATAGTTTTCTTTAAAAAAGGACAAAACCCTCCAAAGAAGCTGTTTGATTGACTGATCAACTGATTGATTCTCTATTTGATGTGAACTAGCTGCTATTCTGCTTAGAGGTCCCTATGATCTGTGAATCCCCACAAGCACTGATTAGGGATGCAGAGAGAAGCGTGTAGCTGGGGGACAAACACCGGGGAGGGGGGATGGAGAACCGAATGTCGCATCTAGACAAACAAAATAAAATGTGTTGGTTGGTCGACTGGTTGGTTTGTTAACAGGAATCAGGTGCTAGATGTGTAGAAAAGCCCTTTATCCAGAGATCTCCTCCCGCTGTTCCTTGTTCCTGCGGACTTCGGCTGCGTGCAGTTCCTGCAAAGACGGGAGAAATGACACCGGGCTAACACGCCCTGCTCTTGTGATCAGTATTTTCCTCCTGCACGCAGGATTTGCATCAGACATAAAAAAAGAGACCAGTCGCTCATCCAAAACATCCTGAGGGCAGGGGCTTACACCTGCAAGGAGTGAAGGATCATCTGTGGGAGCTTGGAGGTGATGGAACCTCCAGCAAACGTGCTCCTGGCTCCTCTCTCCTGCAAAACCCTTCAGCCACACAGCCCATGGTGGGCCTGACACTGTGGCTTTGGACTTGCACTTATCAGGATTATCCAGGCTATGTTCTCTACTGACCTTGAAGGACATAACCCCCCTCCTCACCCTGCTCTGGAGCAGAGCTCCTCCTCAGCAACCTCCACCAAGAAAACACCCTGTCCCTCACACCCATCACACTGGGACCAGACCCCATTTTTCCATAAGGATCAGCACCCCCAGCCCCCAGCCCTGTCCCGCGGGTCGCACTCGCCTTCTCGCGGAGCCGCTCCCTCAAGGCAGCAAGATGTGCCTCACGGATCTCCCTGCTCAGCTCCATCTTGTAGTTGAGCTTCTCCTCAGCCAGGCGGCTGAAGTTGTTGTTCTCCTCCAGCGCCTTGTGCAGCACCTCCCGCTCGTGTTCCCGCTTCTCCGCCAGCTGCTTCAGCACCTGCGCCTCCTGGGTCTGCCGAGGGATGGGGTGAGGCTGCTGGACAGGCTCTTCCAGCCTTCATCTCCCCAGAGAGGCTTCCTGACTCCCTCCTCTGCTCAAACCACTCTGCCACCCCGCTCCACCCCATAACACAATCTTCTTGCTTGAAGGATACTTTTGACGCCTTTTTCTTGCTACCATGGAATTGTCTAGGTTGGAAAAGCCCTCTGAGATCATTGAGTCCAACAGTTCCCCCAGCACTGGCCAGCCCACCACTAACCCACATCCCTAAGTGCCACACCTACACGATGAGGATGATGATGATGATGATGGAGTTGAATTCCCTGCCTAAATCACACTGCAGAACCTCACTTCATGATTCTTATGTCTCACCTGACAATTTACAGTGGAATAACAAGTGTCAGAACATTTCCCAGCTGCTTTAGATTACTCCTGCTGAATTTTAGGGTTTGGTGCAATTAGTAGCAGAAAAGTCACTGCTTCTACAGGATGTCTCCTTACCTTCCTCCTCTCTTCTGCAGCCTCCAGCCTCCTCTGCAGCTCCTCCAGGGACAGGTCCTTCTTCTTGGGAGGGGAGGAAAGGATTGGGCTCTCAGGAGATAAATCTGAAGGGGACTTCAGGATCACTTCAAAGCTCTGGCCTGATGCCCTCTTATCCAGCTGCTTCACCTCCATATCTTTGTGGGGAAAAAAAACAGTGACTCTGTGAACCTGTGCCATTCAGGAGAGTGACCTGAGGTCATCAAGCTCCTCACACAGGAATTAGGATCTTCCCATGTCCTGATCTGGGTGATTTTGTTTTATCTCCAGAATTTCTTGATTAGTGATCACCTTCATCCCCTCCATGCAAATGCAATTAATTTAAAGTCATGGCATAATTACAGAAAGGTCACATTGCTGTTAATACCTTGTATGTCACCCTTGCATGAAACAGAGAGACTCTGACTCTGGCAAGCTCCCACATTGCCTGTGGGAGAACAATCCAAACACCGCTGGAGCTCCTGTGGGAGCAGGTTACCCACCTCCATACTGGTAGATGGTGTTGGGATGGGGCTGGGTGTGGAAACAGGAGCAGATGAGGGAGAGCAGAGACAGCTCCTTCATTTTCTCCTTGTAGGCTGAAAAATATGAAATAGCAATGAGAGAGATTCTAATGGCAAGAGCATCTTTTTCATGGAGAAATTAAACAAGTATCCCATCTGCAGCTATCAGACTCTATGGAGGCTTTTCCATGCTGCCAGGAAATCCCACTTGCAGCTACCAGACTCTGTGGAGACGTTTCCATGCTGCCATAGCTTGCCAAAAGGTCCCCAAGGAGTGTCTGATCTAGAGCAGCCTAAATTAGCTGCCAGTGTGGCAAATGTTATGGGAACACACACAGCAGGGATTTAACACATCCAGGGGTATAAGTTTCTGTGCAGGGTTTTCCCTCCAAAGGAGCTGGGATGCTGCAGCCTGTTTAGTTAAACATGTTGGGACAGTTGCCTCACCCTTTCTCCACTGGAAGTGGAATTTCCAGTCTCTGAGATAAATGATGCCCACTGACACCTGGAAACATTGCTCAATCCCTGGCGAGGTGGGAATATTTCACAATTCAGCATTTCTGAGGTGAGGGTGAAGAGGCAAGAGGAGATCAGCAATGTGGAGAACAAAGGGGCACTTGAGTGATGAAACTGTTCAGGGCTCTGCTACCAGGGGAAGAGCTGGACCCCAACTTCACAAGGTACCTCCTGCTCTGCAGCAGCAGATCAGGGAGGATGTGAGTGGATTCTGCCACCACCCTGGCCCACACAGGCAGAGGTTGGCACAGTCTGTGACCACAATAACCATCCTTCTGTAAAGGACAGGAAACCCTCAATCCTTTCCAGCTCTGCTGCTGTGAGCCCTCCAGTTTGCTCATCATTCCTGTGACTGGAGGATGCCCCAACATAGATTGCAGCAATCTGCTTCTGGGGCAATCTTCACCTGTATTTTTGGAGTTCAGTACATTTAAGACAGTGAACTGTTTGCACACTGCTGACAAAGAACCTCAGAATAGAAGGAGTTGAAGCCAGTGAGGTGCTCTGTCAGGCTGTCATGTTCTTTGTCACATCAGTGAAACCCTCACAGCATCACTCCTATGTGGCAGGTCTGCAGCTGGGGCTCAGCAGTGGCTGCTGCTGCCTCATGGCTCCCATGAGGCTTTGTCCTGGGGTGGCTCTTTGAGTGACATCCAGGCTCCTGTGGGGCCAGTGTCTTCATGGCTGCATGTCCTGACAAACCAGCCCTGAGCGTCCTTGTGCTGCCCCTCCTCCTGCCCCTGCCACAGGCACAGGCATTCTGCTCTCCTGCCCGGGCTCTGCCTCTGGATTTCCCACGTATCCTGGTGCTTCTGGCTTGGGTTTGTCCCCTCTGTTCTGAGCTCATTTTGTGCTCCAGCCAGAGGCAACTCTGCAGCTCATCTTCCAATTCCACCTTCAGAGCAAGACCCTCCCCTGGGCCAGGACAGGAAAATCCCCAGAACATTGTGATCTGAAGAGGCATTAGACACAGAACAATTCTGAAAAAAGTAATATTGTGTGTATCACATGCCCTTAGGAACATCTTTCAGGTATTCTCCTCTGCCTTCCCACAACTGAGTGGGAAAACCTATGCCAGTATCTTGCTTTCACTGATTTTTCCTCCTAGGTACAGAACTTCACCATAATTAGCACCCTCCTTTTGCTAAACCACCATCCCTGAAGCTCAGATCTTGACTGAACACTTTTTTAACTTGCTCCCCATTTTGATTTGAACCTCCTGCCCCATCCTGCTGTTAAATGTAAATCAAATAGGAATAGTTTACACCAGCAGTGGCAGCCAGACATCTTTGATTTTGTTCTTAATGAAAAAAAACCTCTGGAGAGCCTCTGAGAGGCCCAAAGTCATGGCATGGAGCAGGCAGCTAATGCATCTCCTAATGTGCTGCCAAGAGCCCTGAGGAGGATCCCTGGGAATAGATGAGAGACATTATCATTTATTATCATTTAGACATTCTAATTTAATACAAACAAACCAGTCAACAAGGTCGTTGCTCCACCATTATGTCTGGTCCTGGGTGAAACCAAGGCATGAGGCAGCTGTGCCACACCCCCGACCCCCTCATTTAATTCAATTTAATTGTCTGACAGCACTTGTTACAGAGCTCAGTGCTTTGTATTTCATGACTTGGGCTTCAGCTCTGGCACTGTGTGCAGATGATTCCATGCTCCATTCCCTGCCTTTCAGAAGGTTTGCTGTAGTGATTCACAGCTGCCTCCGTTCCGTCGGGATCTCCCCAGTCCTGCTTTCCCGTCTCTAGAGCAAACTGACCGTCCCTCTCTGTCAATTAAGATGAAGAGGAGCAAGAGGACAAAAGGCCCTGGGCTGCGGCAGGGCTGTGCTGAGCGCTGGCAGCGCTCTGTGTCCTTGCCCCGCCCGGAGCCTGCAGCTGGCCCCGGCGCCAGCCGTCAGCTGCGATTAGCGGCACACGGGGCCGGGAGCGGGGCTGGAGCTGCCGCGGCCCCGGGGACCGGCGGGGGATGGTCCCGAGCAGGGCCGGGCACTCCCCTCTGCCGAGGGGAGCGGGGGAAGCAGCGGGAAGGGGCAGCGGACCGAGCCCCGCGGGACTCCGGGGGCTGCGCTCCCCGGCCGGAGCTGTCCCTTCAGAACCGCCACCGCCGGACCCCGGCCGGAGCTGTCCCTTCAGCACCTCCGCGGGGGCCGGGCGTGAAGAGGGGGAAGGACTGACTCCTGAAGACATTATAGAATCGTAGGAGCACAGAATCGCCACAGGTTTGTTGGGATTGGAAAAGCTCTCCAAGATCATCAGGTCCAAGTGTTTCCCCAGCACAGCCAAGCCCACCACTAAACCATGTCCCCAGGTGTCCATTTCTATGGCTTTAAATCCATCCAGGGATGGTGACTCCACCTGGTCCCTGGGCAGCCTGTGCCAGGGCTTGACAGCCGTTTTGGTGAAAACGTTTTCCTAATGTCCAATCTAAACCTCCCCTGGCTCAACTTGAGCCATGTCCTCTTGTCCTGTCACTTGTTAACTGGGACAGGAGGCCGAACCCCACCTGGCTGTGCCCTCCTGTCAGGGAGTTGTGCCCAGTGAGAAGGTTCCCCCTGAGCCTCCTTTTCTCCTTCCCAGCTCCCTCAAATACTCCTGGTGCTCCAGACCCTTCCCCAGCTCTGTTCCCTTCTCTGAACACAGTCCAACTCCTCAATGACATTCATGTCCTGAGGAGCCCCTGATCCATGCCCTGAGAACCACATGGGTCCCTGAAAGCCCCACACGTGTGCTCCAGAGTTACACCACCAGTGGTGGCCTTGCGCTCATGACACGTTCTGTGACAAATAATTGTTTTATCAGGCTAAGACAAGAAAAGGCATCCTGTGAGGAGAGGTACATCCTCTGACTCAGTAACTAAAAGAAAGGTCCCAAACCTCTGGGCTGCTATTTAGGAACCTGTGAAGATCAAACCTGAAGTCTCCTGAAGCAAGACTTGGGCTCAATCACAGCTGCTTAAAACTCAGGGGTAAAAGACTGCCAACCTCAGCACTAGAATTTGCTTCAGAAGTATCTGCACTCCCATTTGCAATAGATTTAAGGTTTTGAGGACATATTTATGCCACTGGACAAAACCCTTGAGCCAGGAAAAGATATGTGGCTGGCCAGAATATGACATGGCCAAGGAGTTCCTGCCCAGAAAGGATGGGGCTAGTTCTCAAATGTACATATTTTAAAAACAATTAGACAGGAAATGCTGAACATTTTACTTGAGCATCTATTAGCACTTTTACTTCTGTTAACTTAGTAAAAATAAATTCAGCTTTCATTGAGCAAATATTTAATTTCTCTATAAATTAATCTGACTCAGGTCCTCAGGGACTTGATAACAAAGCATTGCTTCAGTCTCAGAGGTGCAGCAAGAACTCTGCCTTGCTGCTGGGCAGAGGATTAGGACAGGCTGCTCACTCAGGTGTGACTTACTGACATTTTACTTCTCTTTTAAGGCAAACACTGCAATAGAAGGACAAATTCAGCAGCAAAATTCATTCTCATTCATTTGTCTCAGGCAGCAAATTCATTCACTCTGGTATGGTCTTCATCACTGTGTCATGACATTTCATTGCTGTCATATCAGAGCTGGGGTGAAACATTGCAAATAACTCAGTTGTGTAAACCAAGAAGTGACTAAACTGTAGAAGTTAGAGAAAATATATCAGTGTCTCATTCTCTAAAGTGGAGTGAGTTCACATTTTGTTGGCTTTAGAGGAATTTGAGCAGTGATTAGGCTGCCATCCATAAAAGATGCAGTCAGTTCCTCAACCCTTCTGAACATTTATGCTCTGCAATCAGCACAGGCAGATTCTGGTTTGGTTATATTCCACCCCACACCCGATGAGCCAATCAATCTTTATTAAATTTGTTCATCAGGAGATGTCCTGAGCCTTCACCAAGGCACCAGGAGGCTCAGAGTGCTCCCAGCTCTCTCCAGTGACTCCTTTCCTGTGCTCCCTCTAGTGCTGCAGGGAACATCCTGCATTTCCATATCCCTGTGCTCTGCGCACCATCGATCCATGTAAAGTGTTTGTCTCCAAGTCGACTCCCAGAGACATTATCCAGCTGCTCCCCAAGTGCTGGTGGTGCCAGAGATGGAGGAACAGCTGGGGATGGTGTGGTGCAGGAGCAATGGGATTCATTTTCCTGCTCATGATGTGCCTGGATGGTGGGGCTTGAAACCTATTATTCATTCAAAAGTTTTGTTCTCTGTTTCCTAAATACATAAAGCTAAACTGCTGCCAGGTTTTGGGGTGGTGTTTAACGGCATCCACTAAAACAGAGCGAGGCCATCTCAGCACAACACTGACATGGCATCAGTCACAGTGAACTAGAGGCAGAGCAAGGTTAATTTACAGGAAATTTAAATGGATGAGACTGGATGTGCTCTGTCTGATAGCAGGGTCAGAGGAAGGTTATTACAAGAAAACAATTTGGTTTGTGAAGATAACTTTGGAGAAGTAAGAATTGCTTCCATAATGAATATTATCTCATGCAAAAATAAGAACAGGCCAATTATAAATGCAATCAAAGCTTAAACAAAAGGTACAGAAGATAGAGAGACAGAAAACTGAGACCTCCAGCACAGACTGCAATGCCACTCAAACAACAAAAGCAACCAGAGTCCTCAACAAGCTTTGAGAGTACAGCAGGCTTCAGATATTCTCCCCTGCTATGAATCCTATCATAAAAATATTGGCCAGACCTTCAGTCTAATGCACTTCCACCTTCTTGCTCCCCAGCTTCCACAACCAAGTCAGCAGCAGATCTTACAGAACCAGAAAACACTAGTGGGTTTTTTGTTCGGTTTTTTGTTTGTGTTTTTTGAGGGGTTTGGAGTTTTTTTTGCCAGCTCAGTAGTTGTAGCCCACACTGATGGTATAGGGACACCACAAGATCCAGGCCCAGAAGTTACCATGGGCTCATGTGGAATCGTCCATGAGAACAGGCAGATGTGAGGTTTACTCTGCCTTCTGTCAGACATCTGCTAAGCTATTGCCCAGGAATGGTTTCCAATCACCCACCTCCTTCCCCCCAGGTTTTATTGGCAGCTCATGAATGTCACAACAACCCGGGCTGTGCACAGCCAGTGCCTCAGCAAATCACTCGAGCTGTAGCACTGGAACATGTGGGCTGCTCCCAGAAAAGTAACCAGGGAAATCTCCTCTTGTATGGGCTCAGCAACAGAGAAGGGCCCAAGCTGTGGAGCAGAGCCCTGGCTGGGGGGTTACTGTTGGAAGGAGAGAAGCATGGCCTGGGTTGCTTTATAAAGCAGAAGAAGGAACCAAATGGAAGCAGCTAACCCAGAGTGTTTGTGGATTTGAGGCAAATACAGGTTTGGATGGTCAGGTTTGGGTGAGACAAAGCTGTGAAAGAGCTGGGGAGCTGATGAGGCAGCAGTTCATGAGACAGTCAAAGACAGAGCCCAGTGCCATGATGTGTCAGATGTGCTGTGTGACCACAGACAGTCATTTGGCCTCTTTGGATCTTGGTTTCCTTTCCATTAACTGAGGATTATTGTATTTCCCCGTTATATAGTGGTACTATTTGTATAAACAAATTCAGAGGGGATAAGATTCTCTAGTAATAATAATGTAGAGGTACCTTGAAAGAATAAAAGGATTATTTGTAATATGCTGAGCACCTCTTCACCATTTGGGAGATGCTGAAGTACCACAGCACATGCACATGGTCTTTGGTTGATCTCTGTCTCTTTCCTTTTTTCTAAATCACAGCCCATTGGTTTAACTCCCCTCTGGAGGGGAGACTTTAATTTTTAAAACATAGCTCACATCTGGAGGAGTAAAGCCCATGTCAGTACGACAGCTGGGAGGGATTAGCCAGGCATGTTTTCCAGTTAATTTAGGGGTATAGAAGTTTGAATGAGTTTCAGGCCAATGAAGGATCATTGGCCCCATTCACCCCTCTGCTGCCCACACTGCTGTCACAATGGGCTTATCTGCAGCCTTCTGGTTGCCACATCAGACCACTAAATCTCAGCTTTTACTCAAAAGAAGGAAAATGTGTTAATCTGATAAAACAGTGCCTTCACCAGATCTGAAGCAACAATGGCAGATTCCAAGAAAGAGCTCCTTTGAGATATCTGAAGCATCTGCCCAGAGTCTACATGGTGTCATTAAACAAGATATTATTTATATTTTAGAAAGAACAAGTATTTGTTAATTATTTAGATCTCTTGTTTGGATGCACTGGTGAAAAAAAAATGCCTACAATAATAGGCTCTTTTGGCATGTAAAACTAAATTCCCAATAAAAGAACCATAATTTTTTAAGTCCACATAGCCTTCCTCAACAGCCGAAGAAAAAGACAATAGTCGTTTCTTGAGAGCACAGAGGGATGGAGAGTTTGACAGAAAGGTCTCTGACTCTCCAGCGTGGGCAGCAGAAATGTCAGGACAGGGCAACACCATATGGTGTTCTTCAACACCACCCAGAAAATGGATCAGGGGGTAACCCTGAGCTACATGAAGTCCTTCAGCTCTCACATTTCAGTGCAGGACGGGAAAACCTTGGGATCTGCCAAGGCCCATTTACCATGCCCAGTCATGAGGCCAGGAATGACAACTTGGTGTTTCCTCCTGGCTCCACCCTCCACAGACACGCCAATGTCGGAGAAAGCCGGTGGGGATGTCACCTTCTGCATCATTTCATAATCTCACGTCTCTTTATCCAAGCCAGCTGTGCGGGGAGCTCCGCAGCCCTGCAGAGCCCAGCCAGGCCCCCGGGCCGCGGTGCACAAAAGCACAAAGCCTTGCGCGGATGCTGCGGGAGGAGGTGCGAGCGCTCTGCCCCTCAAGGGCTGCCCGGCAGCGGGGCCGGCTCCGCAGCCCGGCCGGCACTGAGCATGTGCCGCCCATCCCGCGGCTCCGGCACCGAAAACAGCCCCCGGCGCCGGGAGAAAACGCCTCAGGTGACAGGGAGAAAACAGAGAGGGCAGCCAGGCTCGGGGGAGCAAGCCCTGTTTCTTTTCATGCCGAGGATTTGGTTGTTTGTTTAAATAAAGCAAGCAAATCTCCCCGAGGGGGATAAGCCCCCGGGCACCAGCCGCAGACTGCAGCTGCCCTCCCCTCGGCACGGATCGGCTTTTGCTGAGAATAAAGAAGGAAATAATGAAGAAAGCAAACAAGACTCATTCCTTAATTGGAGGATTCATAATTATTTTTCTCCTGCCGTTCCAGACTACTCTCCATTGCTGCTTGTAAGAGATGGGGAGTTGCTCCTGCAAAGGCAGCTGGGCGAGGCTCAGCCCCGACCCTCCCGTGGCACACAGCGCCCTATTCTCTTCTCTCCTGCCACAGCGCTGCTTTCCGTGACTTCCTACTCCTTGAAACTGCTTCTCTACTTGATCTGAGTCACAAGGAAGCCCCATTTCACGCTTCTTCATGATCTTAAGGCTCTTTGACGGTAAAACTGCATCTTTGGGAGAACGAGATGTGCTGTGGGCATGCAGTGGGTTGGGAGGGTGAGAATGCACCAACTGGAAATCGCATGTTCAGCCTACGTGTGTTTCATCCACCACCTCGTCCATCTCAAGTTCGATGCAACCTTGGTTTAGAGGGCTGGTAAGTCAGAGCCTTCCCTCCCACCCCCACTGTGCAAACGAGGTCCAATCCTGCTCGGTAGGGAAGGCAGGAGATGGGTGGCACCTCCCAGGAGTGCACTGCTGCAGATGTTCATTGAGACAGGGATACTCGCAGGAATATATACAATAGCTGGAGGTTTTCTAGCATAAACACATTTTAACAATGCTGATTTATGTCTTTAATTGCATGCAAAGCCCACTCAGGATCAGTTGCTCCCTTATACTCCCTCCACATACACACCCCTCCATCTCTCTGTGCTTCTTCCCCCTGCATCTACTGGTCTTTTAAAAGGAGCAAGGAATAGAAAATGCACGGCAGGAAACCTCGGCAAAGGGCAGTGAAAGAAGCAAGAAATGTTGCCTGGTCTCCTGTGGGTTGGTTCCCTGCCTGGGGGGCACAAAGCACTGCCTGCTCTTCCTTTTTGTCTGTCGCTCCTGCTCAGCCCTCCAGGATCTCGCTTCCCTCTCCCAAGCCCTTCTTTGTAGGCTGCAGAATTCAGAGTCATTCCAAGAAAAAAATCGGTTTTCTGAAAGAAAAATACCCTCCAAATCCACCCACTGTTCATTGTACCATTTCAAGCTTTTCTTCTCCTTCACCCACACTCCCGGTTTCAGCCACTTGAATCCCTCCTTCCCAGTCCAAGGGGGCAAGACGGGTCTTTAGGAAGCTGCACCCAAGCAGCACAGCATCCTGGGCTGCCATCCTGAAGCCAGACCCGAGCAGGCTCCCGGGCAGCCGCGCTGTGATTCCCGGCACTGCTGCAGGAGGGAGGAAGGGCTTCCCTTGCAGCATCTCATTTCACCCAACGCCATCAGAGGACCGCTCCCCTGTAGCATCTTCGAACCAAGAAATGTGAGCCGTGCAAGAAATCTGGGGCTGGGAAGCCCGGAGAATACACAAAAACCCATCCAGGTTCTTCTAGTTGGCTTTGGGGGATTTTTTTAGGGCATTACTGACTCTTGCCCATGTCTTCCTCTCCATCACCCATTTAGGCAACACATGATCTTCACAAAACAAAATGTAATTTCTGATTTCCTTACATCCAGCTGCACCGTGTGCAATTTTTTCTTAGGGAAAAAAAAAAGCTCTACGATGTTACAAAAATAATATTTAATTGGCACGTAGCAGCATCTTCTAATGGCACAATGAAATGGCAGCAATACGTTAAATTGGCAAGTTTATTACACGTGTATTCATATTAAAATAAAAAGCCCACCTGCTATCTTGCATCAGAGGGGTGTGTGTATGGGGGAGGAAGGGGAACAATGCTGCCATACCAGCTGCCTCCTCAGCACAGAACTCCCCCGATACCCACGGGGAAAAAAAAAACCAAAACCCAATCCAAACCTTCAGAATAATGACAAAAAAATATAATAAAACTTGATGGTTCTAGAAGTGCATTGATGTCAAGCCCCCGAGAAGCCGCCTGTCCTACCTGAGACGGTGCTGGCCATGCTGCGGCGGGAGCGGAGCGGTGCTGCAGGAGCAGGAGGGAGCGCAGGAGCTGCGGAGGTGCTGCAATGCTGCGGGGAGGGAGGACTGACTCAGCTGGAGGGGGCTGC
The DNA here is from genome assembly GCA_013399945.1 of Ploceus nigricollis. NCBI lineage: Eukaryota > Metazoa > Chordata > Aves > Passeriformes > Ploceidae > Ploceus > Ploceus nigricollis. Next base: position 653,592 of record VXBC01001263.1, on the reverse strand, counting down.
AGCCATCCGCGGCGGGGAGAGGCTGGAGCGCCCAGAGAAAGGCGAGGGGTGGAAAGAAAAAGAAGGGTCACTAGTTCAGAATATTAATGAGCGTATCAGGCCTCCTTTCCTGGGTGGCTTTGACGGCAGATCCCTCCCAGGCAAGCCTGCCTGCCAGGAACACAGCCCCACGGCGGGGGGGCGAGACACACCCAGCCGGGCGCTGGCAAAAGAGGATTTTTTTCCTCCTCTTCCTCCCTTTCTTTTCTGCTCGAGATGGGCTAAGCCGCTTTTTCCATTGCTGAAAGCAGAATTAAGCAAAATAATTGATTTTTTTTTTTTTAAACCAGCCATTCCAAGGCAGCCTCACCTGCAGGGCCAGGTCGGGGGTCTGGCTTGACTGGGCTGAGGTGTGAAACCCAAACCCCAAACCTTGCAGCAGCTTTAGGCAAACAGCAAAGGGAGGAGGGATCCCAGCAGGTTTTTAGGCATGGGATTAGTTCTTTTTTTTTTTGCACCAGCACTGAGGCACTAAAGGAGCTGCAGTTTGGGGAGGAAACTGCTGTAAAAGTAAAGGAGAAAGAGCAGAATGGAGCCTTTCGATTTCAGTGAGAATTCTCTGGGTTTCTCCTCCACCCTGGGCATCAGGACCTCTTTTCTTATAATTTTCTGTCCATTTTCTATAATTTCTATAATTTCCATTTGTGGCTATTGACAGGGGGCAATGCTTCTGTGCTTTTAGAGCACCACATACACACTTGGGAGCAAGGAATCCTCCCAAACCCACACATCTCCTGGCACGCTGCAATGCAGACACTCCCAAACAATTCCAGCTGCTGCAGAGAACCACAGGTTGTTGCAATACCTGCCAGTGCTCTGGCTTGCTCAGGGGTAGAAGCCACAGTAAATTCAGTTAGAAAGACTAGAGATTTTTCTACTTTCCTAATTTTCCCCCAATCTCCCATTGTTGTAACACTGTCATAGAAGAAAAATAGAGAAAATGTCTAACTCAGAATAAAATGAAGACTATCCACACATTTTCAAAATGTCTTTGCAAGTTTTTTTTTATGACCTTTAACTGCTCCCTGTTCTGTCCAAGCCTTGTTTTGTAGTTCCAGCTCTCTCTACTTTCTCCTTGGACTGAATCTCCAGGACTTGACAGGTAATCTTGTGTGTGTTTCAAAAACCCCTTTGCCACGATCAGAGGAAGGCAGCCATCCCAGGCACCTGACTGCTGGAATGGTTTCCTCCCTCCTGCTCAGGATGAACTCTGGCTTTGATATTCCCAGCAGTCCCAAGAGGGTCTGGCTACCTCTTCCAACATTCTGGATCTTTTGGCATCAATCCAGCACACATTTTATTCATTTTATTGAGGAGAGGGTGTGGAATGATTAAAGGTGCCATGGCCATGTGTCCCACTGGAATACACTGTGAGAGAAATGGGGTACAAATGATTTGGAGGGTCAAGGTGGAAAGCTGTGTTGTTACTTCCCAACAGTAAATGGACTGAAAGGCTCTGGACTATCAGGATTAAAAGAAATCAAATAATTTGGGGGCAAACAAAAGACTCAGAAAGACAACAAATGGCAACTCAATCCTCCTCTATCTGAAAAGAGGTAAATAACCTTCATGCCATCCACAGGAGTTTCACAGATGGCCCTTGTGGCTCTTTTGTCCCATTCCTGAAGATTCCTGCTCTTCTGGCATCATCTGGATCTCATCTGGAAAGAGAGATCCTGCCTGGGCAGCCTCTGAACAAACATGGCCATTATTCACTTTGCACTTCTGCACAGCATCAGCGATCTCCTTGCTGGGGTCTCTGGTGTGGTTCAGCCTCTTCCCCACAGAGGTAAAGGACCATCTTTGACAAGGTTTTTATTTTGTACATTGGTTTCTTTTTCTTGCAAATGAAAAATACTTTATCCAAGATCTTAAAACCCAGGAATGAGTGAGAAGTGGAGATGGGCTAGTTCCTCCTGGCTGGGCTGGCAGGGACAGGCTGGGCTGTCACACAGCTCTCTGTGCTGCTCGGACACAGTTTTGAAATCCCTCCTCCCTCTCCAAACTCCAGCTGTATCAGAACTCAGGGTCTGTCCTAGGCAGACAAACACCAAGATGACAATCCAGTGTGACACCAACACCTTTATTTATCACATCTTTATCCCAACAGATACTGCAGCTTCACTAAACCTCCACAACAAGGAATATATTTTCCTCTTTAAGCTTACAACCCATTTCCTCTGTTCTGTTTTCAGCAGGCCAGCAGTGCTGGAGGCAGCCTGCAGCCCTGGTCAGGCGAGGTCACTGGTGCAGAGGAGCAGGCTCCAGGAGCTGCGGGTGCTGACTCACGTTTGCTGCTGGACATGGCACTGATGACTCACAGCCCACCCTGCTCGGGCTGCTCCCCTCCCTCAGCAGGTGACACTGCCTCTATCAGCAGCACTGAAATAAGGCAAAATAATCTCCTTTGATACACTATTGATATTGTTCTTCCACCTGGGAAAGATGTATTTACAGGAAGTAACAACAACAGAGTGTTCCATGTATTTATGAGGAGTTTTAAATATTTTTTCTTCCCTAAAGTTATCCCACACTCTCATTTCACAATCTTTACAAAGGAATTTCTTTTGCAGCTTCATCATGCGTGACTGGTATCACATTAAAGAGTTCACAGTCAGAAACATGAGCAAAAACAGCTGTTAAATTTTGTGTGGGGCACACAAAGTTCCACAGGAATAACTCTGTGTTCTCCAGCTCACTCCCTGCAATTAAAGACAGTTTATGATCCAGGGAAGTTCAGCTCAAGGAATTTAAAGGCTGGCCACCAAAACAGCAACACTCATGAGCTCCCCATAGCCAACACCATGACACAGGAGGTACCACGAGTTTGGGAACAGAACAGACCACACAATGTTTAACTTATATAGTTTAAGGTTCGCTCCTTTTAACATTAGAGCTGTTCTACACACAAACAAGCTGTGCAGCTGGCCAGGAGTAAAGCATTTTAAAGCTACAATAAAAGAAGCCACATCCTGTTCTACATCTATGCAGTGACAGCATGAGACACAGCAATAAACCACAGAGATGAGTACAAAGTATTTTCTTCCTGCCTTCTCTCTCATATAGCTGCATAAAACAGAGTTTTACAAAATCTGGGGATACAAGTAAGCCGTGCCTATACATTTATTAAAACCAGATTCTTACAAAACTGGGTAATCCATCAATCCAGAGCAGTTCACCACAGTCACACGGCCTGAGCACCTGGAATGCCGACAAAGCCGGTCCTGGATGTGCCTGGATGCACTGGCAAGGGACTGAAGGGTGGGAGCACCGTGCTGCAGAAAAGCCGGGAACAAAGGAGCGGCACGTTCACCCCTAACAAAAGAGACCCGTCAGAATTCATTACCGTTCCTAACGCAGGAGCTCAGCATAAAGCCACAGAACCCTCCCACCTCGAACGCCGAGGGTTTCACAAAGAATCCTGCCGTGTTCTGTCCTCTCCTGCGTGCAGCACCGCCCAAGGGGGGCAGAGCCCAGCACACAGCACAGCAGGGCCCTGCACACAAACTCTGCCCAAGGGCATCGCTCATCGCACGCTCCTGAGCCCTTCAAGAGGGGAGAACCGCCAGTCCCGGGTGGCCCCGGCGCGGGGGACCCCTACAGGGCTGGGAGGCTTTGGAAATGCAGCTTTTCGCGAGCGAACAGCCGATATTCCGCCTCTCCGGGGCCGGAGCACGGCCTTCGTCCCGGGGGAAGCGGCTGCGGAACCGTCCGGCTGAACCACAGGGCCTGTCTGGGGAGCGGAACCGGCTTCCTTCAGACCTGGCAGCGCTCAAACCCCACCGGGCTTGCGCCGCTCCTGCCCTTGGCCCCTCATGAGCCGCCACCAGCCCCGCTCGCTCCCCGACACCCCGGCCCGGGCTCCACCGGGAACCCCCGGCCCAGGCCCGCCACGGCCGCCGCCTTCCCGGCCCGTTACCGGGGCAACGGCGCCGCTCTCGCGAGAGCGCGCGCAGGAAGTGACGGGTGGAACGTGTGGGTGTGACACGTGACAGCGGCGCGGGGATTCCGAACGGCGCAGCGGGAGGTGAGGGAGCCCCGGGACAGGGGGACAGGGGACACGGGGACACAGCGACACGGGGACACAGCGACACGGGAACCCCGGAGCACAGGGATCTGGGACCGGGAGGAGCGGGCGGTGCGGCCCGGGAGTACGGAAATGGGACCGGGTCCCGAGTGCCCGTGAGCCTCCTGCGGAGCCGCCGCTAGCGGCCCGTCCCGGAGCGGTGTGCCCTAATTGCTCCTTGCAGTGCCTGGAGGGGCCGACAGGAAAGGTGGAGGGAGCCTGTTTACACGGGCCGGGAACGGCTGCAGCCTGACTGAGGGCAGGGCTAGGTGCGATACTGGGAAGAAATTCTTTCCTCTGAGGATGGTGACAGCACTGGCACAGGGCGCCCAGAGAAGCTGTGGCTGTCCCATCCAGAGTGTCCAGGTTGGACGGGGCTTGGAGCAGCCTGGGATAGTGGAAGGTGTCCCTGCCCACGGCAGGGGTTGAATGAGGTGAACTGCCAGGTCTCTTTCAGCCTTATCATGGCACAATATCACCACAACAGCAGGGTCAGCACGGTCTGCCCTTCCTTGCAGGCACCTCAGGGAAGGAGCCATGCCCAGGATCACTCTGAACGGGATCACGGTGGATTTCCCCTTCCAGCCCTACCCATGCCAGGAAGCGTACATGGCCAAGGTGCTGGAATGCCTGCAAAAGGTGAGTGAGTGTCCAGTTGTGCCATTGCTGACTGTGCTAAATGGTTTCTCTAAGAAGAGGTTGTCATAATTCAAGTTTTCTTTATGTGCTTTGTATGCTGCCTTTCCAAATCTTCTCTGACCTTTTACTTGTATTTTTGTTTTACTCTGTGGTAATTAAAATCATGGCTGGCATGTGGCAGTCAGTAGAAATATAGATGGGATGTTCCTGCCTAAATTGGAAAAAAGAAGAAAGGCTGCTTGTATTCATGCAGTCTGTCCTTGGCTGGCTGGGTCTGACTACAGAATCATGAGTGGTTTGTGTTGGAAGGGACATTAAAGCTCACCTTGTTCCAACCCCTGCCATGGGCAGGGACACCTTCCAGTATCCCAGGCTGCTCCAAGCCCCATCCAACCTGGCCTTGGACACTTCCAGGGATCCAGGGACAGTCATAGCTTCTCTGGACAGCCTGTGCCAGGGCCTCTCCACCCTTACAGGGAAGAATTTCTTCCTATTCTCCAATATAAACCTACTCTGTGTCAGTACAAATCCATTCTTCCTTGTCCTGTTACTACAGGTCCTTGTAAAAAGTCCCTTCCCATGTTTCTTGTAGCCCCCTTCAGAAACTGGAAGGCCCAGTTAGGTCACCTTGGAGTCTTCTATTCTCCAGGCTGAACAATCCCAATTGTCTCAGCCTTTCCTCATAGGAGGGTTTTGATCTTGTCTTGTTAATATTTGGACTATTTGTATAATTTTCCATTTTCTGTGTGAGATGATAATTTTACTGAATGAATGTCACAATAATAAAATCGTTTTTTCACAGTAGTTATCTTTTTTTTCTGGACACATCTTCATGATCCCTGTTCTGAGGGACCAAGCAAGCTTATTGTGGGAACTTTGGCTTTCCCCTTGGCTCTGCATTGCTCTGGATCATGGTACCTGCTTGGTGCCTCCTCTCATCGAACTCAAAGTGTTGTGAGCTCGTGATAGAAATTCTTTCCGTCCACTTGAGCTCAGCTGCTGCTTTTTGCCAATTTTTAATATTGCCACACACTTAAAAATTGTAACATTCTGTAGATCGAGGTGTTCCAAGTGCTGACAAAGTTCTGTGCCTAAACTGGCATGGGATAAAACCTTAATCCTAAAGGAAACCAGCACTCTGTTAACTGGGAACCACTTTCTGGGAATTGTTTTCAATAATTTCTCATATTTTCATGTATTTTATGCTGAAATGTGACACACTCCAATGGCTTTAAGAGTGGAGAATTGAATTCCTGTGCTAAATAAATCTGATGGCTGGCTCTGGGTGTTTGATTGAACCTCATTAAATTAATTAGAGGGTCCTATGATTAGACCTCGTGTGTGGATGTTCCTTTGTGGGGCTGCCAGCTGGTGTTTGCTCCTTGACAGAGGACATGCAGTACTGCACCAAGACCTGTCCTACTGAACCCTTAAATCCCTCTCTTATTTCTCTCCAACCAAGAAGGTAAATGGCATTTTGGAGAGCCCCACAGGCACAGGGAAGACCCTCTGCCTGCTGTGTTCCACCCTGGCCTGGCGGGAGCACTTCAAGGACACCATCTCAGCCCGGAAAATCGCGCAGCGCATGAACGGGGTGGAGCTCTTTCCTGACAGACCTGTGTCCTCCTGGGGCACTGCTGCCACAGATGGAGATGTCCCAAGTGAGTACCACCACCTCTACTCTCAGGGATGGTAGTCAACACGTGCTTTTATCTGTCTTTTATAATAAATATACAATTATACAAGTTACAGAGCTGTTGTTGAGCAGCTGAAGGACAATTTCACCGTTTTATACATTTTCAAGGTGTTTTACATGGTTTGAATTTTTCTTGGAGCTCATTTAGTTCTTTAGTTTCTTAGAAAATCATTTAGCTCATTTTATGTGTGTGCATAGTTAGATGACAGCATTTCCTGCTGTCTCTACAAGGCAAACTGTTACCATAGTACCAGCTGGGGAAGGAGGCTAAGAATATCCCTAGTTCTCCTTTCTATGCTTATAATGTCTTTCTGCTTTTTTTTCTCTTCTATTTGGCAGCTTATTACACTGACATTCCAAAAATAATTTATGCCTCCAGGACTCACTCCCAGCTTACCCAAGTCATTAATGAGCTAAAGAACACAGTGTACAAGTGAGTATGATTTAGGGTGGTGTCCTTATTCAAAGAAAAGGTAGAGAAACCCCTCTGGTGTAGTTATTGTTTGAACTTCTGTGGATGAATGCATAAAAGATCATATCCAGAGAAATGTAGTTCCTTTAATGTGCATGTTTAGAACCTGGTTTTCTTTGTTGATGGGTTTGGTTTATTTTAATACTTCACAGCTTCTCTCCTTCAGTCATAGAATTTTCTGAATTTAGTCTGGTTTTGGTTTTTTACTTGACACATTAGCTTATAAAATTACCTTTTTTAATTTTCCCTCTTTATATTTTTCTGGGGACATTTTTAAGGCAGTGGGAAGCCATTACCAGGTTGAACTCCCAAGGCTGATGTAAATCTATGAAGAACTTTGTGGTTTGTTATATCAGTGCCTGTCACAGTTTTCAGCTATTCACATGCCAGTGTGTGGCTGAGCTCTTTGGACAGGCATAGTCATTTGTTTATGTAGTTCTTGGAAAGATACAACCTTGTAATAATCAAAAAAAGCCCAAGCCATGGTGAATGTTTGTAGTGAACCAGTTCTGTCCTAGTCTTGCTCTGAACATCACAAGCAGCTGGGAAAAGCTTGTAAAGGATGACAGGCCCCAGCTGCCTGGGCTGAGCTGTCATAACAGAACCCAGATTTTTTGGTGGATGGTGTAAATTGCTGCTTGTGACTTCTTGCTGTGAGCTGCTGCTGCTTATTAACACCTAGTGCTGCCAGCAGAAATGGGTGCCTCAAAGTCCAGTAACACACACAGCAGTTACAGACAGACTAATTGACCTGTTCTGGCTCTGACCCTTGCTTTGGGCTCATCTGTTTCTCCTGAATCTTTCACTTTTGAGATATTGAATCTAAGCATGTACAACTCTGTTCTTTCTTGCCTCATTTTTAATGTCAGTTTTGTGTATCCAGGCCAAAGATTTGTGTGCTGGGATCCAGGGAGCAGCTCTGCATCAATCCTGAAGTGAAGCGACAGGAGGGCAATCACATGCAGGTGAGATCAGAGCCTGGAGAGGATGTTCAGGGAGAACATGGAGGCTTTTGTGTCATTTCTGTGTCATTCTTCACTCTGACATGGTTCAACTGCAAGAGGCTGCAGGGAAAACACAGTAGTTGTATATGTGTTTTTAGGAGTGTTTAGTTTCCAATTTTGGGAGTGCAGAATGTAATTCTGAGTCTCTGGTGACATTTTCTATCCAGAGAAAGATGTCACTGTGTAGAATATGACAGTTAATAATTTGTAGTTTCTGATCTGCTATGTGTTTGTCAAGAGCAATAATAATTTCAAAATATTGCTTCAGTTATTGATTTAGCTGTTATTTTTACAATATCAAAGATTACTGTTTTGAAAAGTATTAATGGTAAAATGTAACACATTTTTCTCTGAGCATGTGAGTGTTCTGTGCTGCAAAAAAAGAGCCTAACTTGCAAGGTGAGCAGGACATGTGGTTTTAAAGCTGAAGAACTGTGATTAGCATTTATTCATTTACTGGTGTTAGAACTGATTCCACTCCTTAACCTGCTTTCAGTGCCTGACAAGCTGTGCTACTCTGGGCTGAAATAGGCTTTGTTTTACAGATCTACATGTGCAGAATGAAAGTGATGGCTCGTGCTTGTCATTTCTATAACAATGTGGAAGGTGAGTGTGGCTCAACTTCCCCTGGAAGCAAAGCCCTGGTTTTTGGAGAGGGAGGGATTTGCTAGGCAGGTGGAGAGGTTTGGAATGGAAGAGTTGGCAAAATCCACCTGTGTTTTTCTCTGTTACTGTCTTTCAAGAATGAAATATTAGTGGATGAGTTTGATGATCAAGGTAACAGCAAATCTTTGTGTGATGACTTCACCTAAGTTGGTGGTTTCAATGTCGTCTTTTACAGAAAAGAGTACAGAGAAAGAACTGGTTGAATCAATCATGGATATTGAAGACTTGGTTAAAAGTGGAAGCAAGCACAGGTGAGTGATCCCCACGATCTTCCTTCCCCTGACTTGTGAAAATAATGAAAATTGTTTCTCTGTTCACTTTTATTAATCCTTTTGTGTATCAGAGTGCATGAATGTTGAATGCCCTCTTAATATTTCTGCAAGCATTATAGTCTGTACTGTTTTTTTTTTAAACAGAGCTTGTCCTTATTATCTCTCTCGGAGCCTGAAGCAGCAAGCAGACATTATTTTTATGCCTTACAACTATTTACTAGACTCAAAGGTAACATGTAACTTTGCTTTTAAATACAATTATTCTTCTTTGTCTGTTTGTCTTATGTTGGCTTCTAGTGGATAAACAGTGAAGAGTGATGCCTGGCAAGTGGTTGCATTATGTATGATTCAAAACTGACCAAACCCCAGTTCAGTTCAGGACCATAGAGGATGCCATTTGGGGGTTTTCTCTGTAATTTTTTCCCCATGATTAAAAAAAAAATTGTTTGAGATTTTTCTATATTTATGGAATTAGCTTTGCAGAATGTGGTGCCATTTTTAGGTGATGTTCACCTCCTAGACACAAATCTTCAGTCACACACTGTGCAGTATTTTTGCATGCAATCTGAGGCATTTTTGTTTCTGCAGCTGTTGCATGATTTTCAGAATAAGGAAGCTTTCAGGAGAGATTGGACATATCCCTTGGAAATAATTTCTGGCTTTGTGTACAAACAGTTGTAATAAGCTGTTTGTATTTTATGGATAGAAAATGAAACCTTTGAAAACTCTGTTGAGGAAACAAATGTGCTGACATCTTCATGCAACTTGGAGTAATTCATGAATTGTAGTAAAAGCCAGATTGCACTCCACTGCTACAGGAAGACCGAAAGTTTAATAAATTAAAAAATAGATTTAAAAGATCCCTTAAGCCCTATAAGCAGAGAAGCATTGTGAAATGAAGTGATGTGGTGCTGGAGGGGGTGTTTCCAGAATATCCACTTGCAAAGACAAAACAAGCATAAAATTGTAAATACAAGGCAAATCCTCTGCTTTACACCCCACTTCTCCCAGATCTCTATTGCCAAAAATGACTCAAAGCGACTCAAATTAATAGTTAAACTTTCTCAAATGAGTTAAACTAATCCAAATATGGCACACCTGGGGTTTTTTTTTCTTTATTACAAATTGTAACCTCTGTAAACAGTTACATGATACATTTTAGCACCTTAATTTCCAGAGAAAGTGATTCTGTGGTTTCTGTAGCGGGCAGCCACAGCCATTACTTGCTATTTTCTCAAAGGAAAAAACCAACCCAACTACAAAATACATGAAAACCCAAAAGTATCTAATAATTCACTTTCTCAGCCAATCAAATCCATATTTCTCAGTGGACTTTTTGTCCATTTTCTTGTTCTGATTTTGTCTTTAGAGCAGGAAATCACACAACTTGGACCTGAAGGGGACTGTGGTGATACTTGATGAAGCTCACAATGTGGTGAGTTGTTCTGGTCTGTTACCATTTTTCAATCTGCATCCAAAGAGTAAAACAGACCCCATCCTATTACAAACAGCCTGTAAAATCTGTATTCAGATGTATGTTGCTATTATTCATTATCACGAACATTTCTTGTTTCTGTGACAGTTAAATTTTTGTAGTTTAATTAACAGTCCTTTGACACTGCTGATTTTTTTTACAAGGTGGATGGTTTCTTTCTAAAGGGTACATATCCAGATTTATGAGGTGCTTCTTTTCTTGGAGACTTCTAAGAAAACACTGTGTAAGAAATCATGAAAGACTTATTCTTGAAGCTCAGCTGCATCAGCTCTCCCAAGTGCAGTAGATGGCAAACAGGACTCTTGTAATATTTCCAAGTCCTCACTCATAGAGGAAAACAATAAAAAAACAAAGAATGCTGCCTTAGGAGTTCTTCCTTTTAGCTGGCTTGAAACTGCAGCTCTTCTCCCAAATGATGAAATGCAAAGGAACATTTGAAATATGTCCCTTTCTCTGCCACATGGAGCCACAGTCTCCCAGTGGGATTTCTGCTGAACAGCTGTGGTTTGTAGTCTGAGTGCCTGGTGTCCTTTCAGTAAACAGCACCCCGGGTCTGCTCTGCATCACCAGAGAGCCTTGCATTGCTGCATCCAGGGTTTGCTCCTTTCATCAGAACATCTCTTTCTGTTGAAAAAATGTGTGGAAATCCTGTCACAGTTGTTTGGGACTTGGATTTGTTTTTCCCTTTGTAGTGTGCAAGAATTACTAATTGGTGCCTGCGTGCAGAAATTAGCCAGAACAGCTTCTCATTTTGCAATAGTTATCTGATGGTGCTATCTCTTCCAGATTAATATGTGGAAATTTAGTGGTTACCCTGAAATAAAATTAATTTCTTTCTGATTAGATTGTTTACACATGCAGCTCGCTCAGCACTTATTTTCTTTATAACTTATTTCTTCATAGCTATTACAGTCAAATATTTGTGTAGGTTAGGCCTTATTATTTATCATCATTCCTTAGGGAAAATGATTCTTTTTGTGAAGGAAAATTTCTTGCAAAGCAATATGTGATTTAATTTTCAAAGTCAGAGAAAGTTTGATCAAACTTACTGATCCTGAGTGTTTAAACCATTACTACTTTTAAAATAGAAAGTAGAGAAATAGCTTTTTTTGAAGAACAAACCAATTGTCTAAGTAAAATAATTTCCTGCTTGAACATCAGACGATTACTGTCTGTACGCTCTAGAATGTTGATAGTGTGGAAGAGGCAAAATCTGTTCTACATTTCAGAAAGAATGTTGTTTACTAAAAGTCAAAGTCTTCAGGTGTTTATAAAATATCCTCTGACCTGAGCTGGAGATCAAAAAGAAAAATCAAGCCTGGTTGTCTGGACTTCATCATGTCTGAAACTGTCTGAATAAACAGCACACAGAGTGGTCAGAATAATTCTTCCATTCCTTTTATTTTAGGAGAAGTTGTGTGAGGAGTCCTCTTCTTTTGACTTGACTCCCTATGATTTGGCTTCAGCAATGGATGCAATAAATGTTGTCCTGGAGGAACAAGCCAAAGTGGTTCAACAGAATGAAATAAATGCTGAATTCAACATGGAGTTGGCCAGTTCAGGTGTGTTGACAGTGACACATCATTGTTTCTCTGGAATTATAAAGTGCCACTACCAAAAACTGGAAAATAACTTTTAGGGAAAGTTTCTGGGAAATTTACATTCTCTATAGTAAGTAAATTGTTGTTAATTAGTAATTGTTGCCAGACACTGGAAGAGTTGATCAAACCAATGTGACATGAGGGGTTATGAAAGAGAACAGTGAGGGGAACACAAAAAATATCTTTCCCTGCACACAATTCTAACCTTCATAGCCATAATTTCTGGAAAGGCATAAAGAAACTGGGAATTAAATAGATGTGAAACAACCTCTTTGAAATCTTCACTTTTTTTCAGCAGGACTGAACATGGAACTGGAAGATATAGCAAAGATCAAGAGTGAGTGTATTATTTGTGGTGTTGAAAATTGTTGTTAAAATAGTTTCAAAAGGCCAGCAATTACAAATCAAGCTCATGTAGCATTGCCACGTACATTACTTATAACTGAGACATTCATTGTCGCTTAAGTTAGCTGCCTTTTCCTAAGAACTTTTTGGAATGTTTAGTTAGTTTTTTCCCAAGAAGAGCAATTTGGCAGATGAATGTGTCTTTTCCTTCGTTGTTAGAAGTTCCCATGTTTTCTAATGTTGTCAATGTGCTGGAATTGCATCAGTTGCATCATTCTGATGTCAGAACCTGAAGATAACATCAAGAGCTTGAGATATCTTGTGTATACAAAGCATTTCCAAGAACAGCTTTCCCTGTCTGTAAAGAGTTTAACATTTAGCTGCTGACTTCAGCTTCATTAGGAATTGAGGTCATGGAAGTTCTTAGAGTTGAATATGAATATTTAAAGATGGTATCCAGGAAATTGGTTTTGATAATTTTGGCTTGTTTAAAGAGTTGAGAGAACAGCTGGGCCGCTCTCTTTTGTAACAGCCTTTGTAATAAAGTACATGTGAAAAAGTGACTTAGGTGTGTCCCAGACATGACTTTCTGTGCACCCTAACTTTTTCCTCTTAATTTTCCTAAAGAAATTCTTCTTCAGCTTGAAAGTGCTATTGATGCAGTGGAGCTGCCAGCAAATGGTAATGGAGTCACCAAAGAGGGAAGGTAAATTTCTTCTTATTAATGTGTTTAAATGTTAAAAAGAACAGCAAATTGGAGCTGGGGCAGCTGTTGGGGTTATAGATCTAGTCTGGTTTCTGGGAATAGTATTTATTCAAGATTTTGGTTTTCCTTAAATCCCCTATCTGTAGTAATCATTATTTTTGGAGGAACTCCCTTTTTTAGTGTTTCAAGAGTGAAAAATCCTCTACTTGGGTTTCCTGAGCTGGAAGAAGCTCCTCACTGTGCTTCTTTCAATTTTGTGTCATGATTTAAGCAGAGGTACCAGTGCTGCAGTGATGTGTCTGAGGTAATTTTGAGCTCTGGAAGTCCATTTTTAAACTGCTACCTGTTGTACATGGTAAAAAAAACTCATGGAAATTGCATGCCAATCTGCTTCTAAATTAAGAATGGATTGTATGTTGGAGAGGAACGATGGAAAAAGGGAATGACATGGTCTGTGTGCTTCTGCCATGGCAGTATTGTGCACTGTCTTTATAAGCAAGTACTTAATTTTATTCTTGGAAATTTTTCATTCTCATGGAGACAGAAAAATGTTTTGCTACCTCATGGTGAAATTGTTGTTCTGAAAGAGTTACATGTTGTTCTGATAGAGTAACATTAGTTGTGCTCGTTTGATTCTTTACAGTGTTTACCCATTTCTGCTTTTTCTTTGTAAATTGCAGCTACATCTTTGATCTGTTTGCAGAGGCCCAAATAACACTGCAGACCAAATCCTCCCTCTTGGAGTCACTGGAGCAGATTTTACAGTTTCTTTCAGGCCGTAAGTGCATGAACTTCTTGGCTGTTTTACTCAGACTTTTCTACTCAGTGTAAGAAACTGGAAATTTGTGTTATTAGGGGAGACAATCAAATGATAAACTTCTATAAGCTAAAATCTGACCTTAAAGACTTGTGTCTTTTTATTAAGATGTGCAGGTTCCTCTGCTGGGAAACATATTTTATCTGTTCATGTAACTGAACTAATGCTGAGAACCACCTTATATCAAAACATGAGTGTGTACCCATGTATGGGTCCATCCATCCACATAGAGGACTTTTGCACAGACACTATTTTTCTCCAAAACCACATGGATAGTGGTGTGAAGCTTGCTGACATTTTGCTGATGGTACTTTTCATGTCTTCAGTTCTTCCTTGGTCCTGGAGTTAAAAAACACGAAGGTGGAGAATCGTATATGTTTTTTTTTTTTCCCCTTGATTTAACAAGCTTCTGTTCTAGTGTCTGTCAGCATCTTGTTCTTAAATTGCTCTTCTGTAAAGAAAATGTTTCAACTTCTACATGTGTTAAGAAAATGATTTAGCTCTTACCAGCAGACTCTTCAGAAAAAACATTGAAGGGAGTAGAATACAGACTGTCAGTTCTGCAAGGACATCCTTGGATGACACATCCACCCTTCCTTTTTTCTTTGCCCAGCACCTTTCTCCTTTTAGGCCATTTGCATTCTGGCCTGACGAGTGCATCTGTTGCTTGTTTCTGCTGCAAAATCCCCACCACCAGTGTATTTCATATGTTAACTGCTCCTCTAATTGCTGCTTTAGTTTGCTCCTTTCCCATTTTTAAGATGGAGAGAATCTTTAATAAGTGTATTTAATTTTCTGGGGTGACAGCTTCCCAGTGTGTCAGACATGGAATGCCAGGTTTATATTTCTCTTTGCATCTTGAATAATGATGAAAAACGTGAAATAAATTATTTGTTTCTGAGAATATTTTCAAGTCATATTCAGAGTGTTGAGCTGTTCAGATAAGGTGTGGCTATACACAAGGGGATGTATATTTGTGTTTTAATAGTAATTTTGTGTTGCTTTCTCCAGGTACTGGGATATTTGTCAATACATCTGGATTGCATAAGGTCTCAGATATTATCCAGGTAAATATTTAATGCTGTTTCTATAAATGTCTGAAGGATAGAAGAGTTGGTTTAAAAGATGTGGAAAGATATTGGATCAATTTTATTCTTGTTGGCATGTACAGTAGTGCAATGGTGCAAGTTTGTAATTTTTGAGGAGAAAGCTGCTGCCTGATGGGATGGATTAATCTCATTTTTACCCAGGTTGTTCTTTTGTAGTTCTGGTCTCCCTTTTTGGAGATGCTGGATTTAAATTTTGGCTGGGCTTAGCATCCACCAGGTGGAGCTGAGTCATTGAACTTGTTTGCAGCACTATGAGATCATCTCATGAAATAACAAGAGAGGCTAAGGAGAAGAGCAAACAAAATATAATTTTATGGTATTTTTTTCATTTAATTATTAACTTATGAGATGTCTAAAACAAAAATATTTTCAGTTCCATAGGACCTGAATGTGACACTTGTGGGTATCCACGTAATGCTGTCTTGTCATCTCCCTGTTGTGCACTTCCAAAACTTTGATTATGAAAATCCCAAGCCCCATAAAATTCAGAGGTGCAGTGGGCCAGTAGTCTGTCTAATATATGTGTGCAAAAGGGCACCAGAGGTTAACACCCTGTTTAAAACTGAAAATGAAAAATATATTCAAACCTTGCAGACCTGTATGATAAGACAAGTCACCTGGGTGTGTTTTGAATGGTCCTGGCAGGTTTGCAGCACTGAACTCTGAATGCATGGGTGTTTGTGAGGGTGCATTCACAGTGGCATACACAGGATTTCATTTTTCTAGCAGTGGTTAAACAAAACTTTCATGTGTTCCAATACAGTAGTAGTGATTTGTGTACACTGGTACCAAATGGTTTGTACTGGGAGATGTTGCTGTTCTGAGGGAAGGCCAGGTGAGCCTAATTTAAATTGGTTTCTCAGAGTTTCAAGGCTGAGAGATGAGAAATTCAGAAGTAGAAACTAGGTCCCCTGATCCCAGGGGACTGTTGTCCAAGACTGGGAATAATTGTCTGTGTGTGCTCTTTTGGGCTGTGGATAGATGAAAGAAGATTTGAATTTGGAGGAGAAAGCTCAGATCCCTTTTCTGCTGCTGAGCACATGCACGTGGACAGTGCCTGCAAAGGATCTGCCAGGGGAAAGTTTGCCATCTTGAGATAGATGGGACATGGACAGAGTTTTTGTTGGGTAAACAGTGTTTGCTTCTTGCAGAGTCTTTGAGTCTTAATTTATCACCAGCTTGTTTTAATTAATAGTAATGTTTTTTCTTCCTTTTTGAAGAACACTTACCAAAATGTCTTTTGTACACCGGAATGTCTTTTTTCCCAGGAATTGTGCTTTTTTTTTAGTTGCTGGGGAACATCTTGTAACTAGTTGATACTCTTATGAGCTTGGGTAATTCCTATCAATGTCTGGAGAAATTTTGTTTAGAAAAATTAACAGAGCTGTAAATATTTGAGAACCACAGCTGTTTTCATTGGAGTTGCACTGGGATGCCTTATGTTTTAAAGAGCATCCTCTGTAGTCATGAGACATCACATGCAGGAAAGGGGGGAAAAGCATAACTCTGATAGAAGCTTCTAATTTAATATATGGACAATTAGATATGATTGCAACTTGATTATTTTTCTAAGCAGAGTGTTATTAGCAGAGGGGCCACAGATGAAATTTCAAACTGAAGGAACTCAAGAAGTTCTTCTATGTTTGGTTGTGACTGATCTCCTTAGAGTGTTTATCCACAGTCAGAGTCATGCACAGTGTGAATAATAATATTGTCATTTGTATAGTTTTGAGTATATTTAGATACTGGCTTGCAGTTTTTGGAACAGTAAGAGCACCATGTGGGTAGCAGGAATCGCCTGGAAGAGCCACATTTATTCAAGGTTCTCTGTCCTATTTGATAACAAGAGTAAGGAAATAAATTTAAGGTTATTGCAACAGTAACTTTTGTTGAGACGCTTCTCAGTGCAAAGACACATTAGGGATTTTACCAAAAGGATGTATGAGTATGTATGTATCAAAAATAAAGTGGCCAGCAGGACCAGGGAGGTCATTGTCCCTCTGTGCTGGGCAATGGTGAGGCTTCACCTCGAGTCCTGTGTCCAGTTCTGAGCCCCTCATGACAGGAAGGACATTGAGGGGCTGGAGCATGTCCAGGGAAGGGAACAGAGCTGGGGAAGGGGCTGGAGCAGCAGGAGCCTCTGAGGGAGCTGAGGGGGCTTAGTCTGGAGAAGAAGAAGCTCAGGGGTGACCTTCTCACCCTCACAACTCCCTGACAGGAGGGTGCAGCCAGGTGGGGGTCAGGCTCTGCTCCCAGGGAACAAGGGACAGGACAAGAAGAAATGACCTCATGCAGTGCCAGGGGAGGTTCAGGTTGGACATCAGGAAGAGTTCCTTCATGGAAAGGGTGGTCAGGGTTTGGAAGGGGGTGCCCGGGGGGGTGGTGGAGTTCCCATCCCTGGAGGTGTTAGAGGAATGCCTGGACATGGCACTCAGTGCTCTGGGCTGGTGACAAGGTGGGGATCAGTCACAGGTTGGACTCAACCATTTTGGAGGTCATTTCCAACCTAAATAATTCTGTGATTCTGTTTCCCTCCATTTTCCAGACAGTGTTCAGCATGGATCCCCCAGAAGGAGTCACAACAGGGTTCCTGCCACGTCAGGCAATATCTAAATATTACAAGGTAGGGGAGGCTTTGTGTGCTGCATTTTTCCTCACAGATTTTAATGTCTGTGCTTCGTGTATCTCAGACTTGGAAGGATGTGGATAGTACAGCACATGATGTTGATTACAGGGAGAAAAAAAGAAGACACAACAACAACAAAAAAAAAAAACACCAAAAGAAGTGTATTTAATTTAGATTCTGAAGAAAACCACAATTTTTAAAGGAGTTTATAATTTAAGTTATGAAAGTGCAGCAAATGGAAATTTCAGAAAATTTTGAAATTGGATATTAAGCAAGAATCAATGTGTTCTTCCATTAAAGTATTTTTAGTTTAGCCCAGTGCTAAACAAATGAAGCAGAACCACTGAACCTCCTCCCTGAAGTTGTTTTAATTTGTTTAAAGCTTGGAATTTATGGGATGTGTTGTTATGATGAATTTTAGGAACAGATCTTTTTCTAGATGTCACATTTAGACTTGATACTATTTTTGTTGCCAAATGAAGCAAATCTTTCCACCATTATAGTCTGCTGCATTTAATCTGTGTTGTTTATGCTGATGGAAATACCCAAATAATTGGGTTCTTGGTCTCTGCTCTGATCAGCCCATGAAAAGCTCTTCCCATCATCTGACTCAAAAATGACTGGTTGGGTGGTGATGCACTTTTTTGCTCCTTAGTTATGTAATATTGGAAGCAAAATACAAAAGAGACAGGAAATTATATAACCTTAGTAACACTGTAAAAGTGGCACTAATTGCATTAATTGCTCTTAACGTAGGCCATGTGTTTTTTGAGGGATGAAGTTCAAGTTCATTTCTGCAGCCATTGCTAGAAATGTTTGTTACTTTCCTTCAGGTACATATTCATGTGGATAATGGTAATCAGAAAAAGAAACAAAGGACAGATCTCTGGAACTCATCATCTTCAAAAAGACAAGGTACAGGACTGTTCTTGGGGAGGTTCACGCAAAAGCTGGATTGAAAACTCCTCAACTGCTCCTTTCTGATTCAAAGAGAAGAAAACAAGTGCAGCTCCATTGTGGATACAATGAGCTGGGAACAAGCTTTTCACTTTTATAGTTATTTCTGAAGGGGAGGTGACATGTGCCATCTCAATATAAAAATTTCTTGTACCATTGGTGTTTTGTGCACAGCTGGAGTTCTCTTAGGGCAATGATTCTGGTGAAAGAAGATCATCTCCATTATGGAATTGTGTGTATTGTTGTAGAGAAAATCTTCAGAGCAGCCAAGAACGGGGAACTCTCCTCCAACTCTCAGGCTGATACTGAAGTTCACGACAGGTTCTGTTCTCCTCATACCAGCTGGATTTCTCTGTACAACTGTGTTGAGTTAAACACAAAATTGGTGTTGAATAAGGCTGTAACTGCCTTTGGCAAGAAGGGGGTTCAGGTACAGTTATGATGGCAAAAATGTTTGTCAGAGATGGTATAAGAGTAAATTCCTTTCCATTCTCTGTTGAAATGATTTACATTGTGGAAGTGTTACAGGAGCTCATTTTTGGAGCTCTGTAGGGAAGGTTCATGTGATGTGCCAGAGATCTTGCCCAGATCATGTGAATTCTTAGGCAGAAAATGCCATGCCTTGGGGCATGTTCACCTTTTCTGGGATCACGTGCTTTGCGGAACTTCCTACTTTGAGCAACTTTCGGGATGTGTTGCCAGTTATTGATAGTTTCAGCTTTAGCTATACTTTCCAGTTCAACTGGGATTTCTCCCTCTCCTTGTCTCTCTCCTCCCACTGTTTTGTTCCTTATGCTCTGCAGATCCCAGTATCTGGAATTACCTCAATATAACTGTTCTTCAGAACCATATATTCAGAAGAAAAGAAACTTGGCTTCTGAATCAAAGACTTATCCTAATGCTTGTATAAAGCAGCACCAAGCTTGGCTTTGTTGGACTGCAGCATTCATTCTTTCTCATTTTTCAATTTGTTTTTTAATAATTAGGTTGAAAACAAAACATTTTCAATTAGAGAAGACAGATGCAAATCCCTTTATCTAAGCCTTCTTAACAGAGCACTCTCCAGGGATTTTTGTAAATACTTTGTCTCATAACTATCTACTTAATTACTCAGTTAAGTGCTCATGAGTATGTATCTGTTTCATGGAAGTCCTTCTTTTAAGGACAAAAGTAACATTTTTCAAAGAATGAATTTCCAAGAATTTACTGGGTTTGCACATAATATCCCCT
Source organism: Ploceus nigricollis (assembly GCA_013399945.1). NCBI lineage: Eukaryota > Metazoa > Chordata > Aves > Passeriformes > Ploceidae > Ploceus > Ploceus nigricollis. Next base: position 633,852 of record VXBC01001263.1, on the reverse strand, counting down.
TATATGTTTCCTTGAAGTTAGTGCTGTTTGATAATCTCTAAATGTTGTTTTCCTGAGATATTCCTCAATTGGAGTTTTAAGATACAGGAATAATTCTGAGTAGATTTAGTTAAAGATGGGTACAGGAAAAGGCTAATACAATCATTTTTAGGTTAATTGCACAATTTGAGGATTTATACACAGAAATACAAAGCAGTGAGATAATTCTGTGATTCAGTAGATGGATTCTGATATATTTGTTTTTCAAATAAGAACAGTATTTGCAAGTACCTGTGTAACACACCTGAGTATGCTGAGACTTGTGCTTTATGTAAGCCTAGCAGAGGCCAGACATGTTAGATGGAGTCTCTGGTTTCCTGTAGTGATATAGCAAATGGTATAGAAATAATTCAAGCATTTAAGAACAGCTGTTTTCCAGGGATTTTGTGGAAATTAGCCACTCAAACATCATTCTCTACAAAGTAGTTGGTGAGGAGAAGGGGCATAGCTTGGGATAGCTGATGAGATTCCTGCCTGAGTCATCTGGGAACAGATGCTGTTTATGTCTACAATATTGGACTGTTGCAGTTTAAGTTAAAATGCTCCCATTCATGGTTTGCTCTAAACCATCATATTGTGAACTATTAGCAAGCCATTTCTCCTTGCATTAGCTGTCCTTGTCCCAGGAATGGAAAAAGCTGCTGCAGAGATCAGCTTTGTTTAACACCCAACACTTCCTGCTGGTGAATGGGACCTTGAAAATTGATTTATTGTTGTTAAGCTTAAAGACATAATTGCAGCACACCAGGCTAAAAATGTACAGCAGTCCCAACTTGTCCAGGAGCTGGGAACTGGTGCTTGGCAGTTGTCATGCTGGGTTACAGAAATATTTTTCCAGCTGAGCACTGGAGGAGCAGACATGAGGGGCTGGTGTCCTTTTCCAGGCCATCCCATATCAGCCCAGTTTGGTTTTGTGCTGGGATTTCTTGGGTTCCTGGCTGAGTGACTCTGTTGTCTGTAGATACCACTGGCTTGTCCATACACAGATCCAAACTAATTTGCACCAATTGTTAGTGTGAGTTAGAAAGATAGAGAATTTGCTGAATTTTGGAGTGTGAGTCTTCTAGAATTTGGACATTGGCTGGATGTGTCTGTCCAAATGAGTTGGAAGGGTAAAACTTTTAGCTAAATGTTCACTTGTAATTCTAAGCAGTAAGTGACTCACTAGGCAAATGTTAATGGGGATTTCCTGAAAACATCAGCCTTTTCTTTTGGAAATGAAGGCTTTGATTGACGGGTGTAAGTTTCAAAGAAATGCACATGATACTTGGGTGAGAGGTGTTTATTTTTATTACTGAAACTAATCGTGAAAAGCAGAATCAGAAACAGAAACAAAAGCTGGTGTTTAATTTGGCTGCTCTTGTTCTTGACATGGATATTGTTTTCATTCCCTTGTGCCTATGTCTCTGACAAGCTGATGCAGTTTTCAGCAAGCTTGAGCTGAGCAATGAAAGAAATTACTGATGCAATTTATTTATTTTTCTTCATATTCTTTCTGTTGATAACTTACATACTTTCAGGGTCACACACTAAAATACATATGTGTGTGTGTGTGTATATATATTTATGTCACCCCATCCCACAAAAGATTTGAGCAGAAATTGAAACGTTTGGGGGTTGACTCTGGGGAAAGTGGGAAGTTTAGGTGAAAGATTTATAGCCTATATAGTTATACAGGAAATTCCTCATAAAGAAGGGGTTCTTTTTTCAAGCAAGTGCAAGGTTGGACATACTTTGTTATTAGATTATGAGGAAGCAGTGATGTTTTAATTAAAAGTCATTAAATCTGGGAAGAACCAAAGCAGGACATACCATACATCTGGAGTTTTAACTTTGGATGCTGTCTTGTTTACTCTCAGAAGTTCAGGTGCAATGTGCCATATGCTGGTCATAGTCTAGTTTTTCCACTTTGATTTCTTAGTATTTTGTCTTTATTTAATGCAGGGAAGACTTTAAGCTATTGGTGTTTCAGCCCTGGGTACAGCATGCACGAGCTCGTTCGACAGGGAGTCAGGACAATCATCCTCACCAGTGGGACACTCTCCCCCCTCTCATCATTTACAATGGAAATGCAGATGTGAGTACCTGGATGTGGGAGCACTGCCATTCCTGAAAAATGCACAGTCTGCTATCGTGGATTTAGGTTTTATTTCAGTATTTTAAAGTATTCTGTTTGCCCAGAGAAGCTGTGGCTGCCCCATCCCTGGAAGTGTCCAAGGCCAAGCTGGATAGGGCTTGGAGCAGCCTGGGACAGTGGAATGTGTTCCTGTCCATGGCAGGGGTAGAATGAGATGAGCTTTAAGGCTTTAAGGTTTCTTCCAACCAAACCATTCTATGATTCTATGGTTCTGGAACTGGTAGGGAATCATATAATGGGTATGACTGGGATCTTCCTCTTTTTTTCTCCAGCCCTTTTCCTGTTTGCCTGGAGAATCCTCATGTAATAGATAAACACCAGCTCTGGGTTGGGATCATTCCAAAGGGACCTGATGGAACTGTGCTTACTTCCACCTATGAAAGAAGGTAATAAACTTCCATGTGGAATCCTGCTTTGAAGTTTAGGATTCTAGTGTTTTGGGTTCTGTTAAGAGGAGTATGCTAGCTAAGTAAGGGATCTCCAGTGGTTTTCTTGGATAAATGCTGAATAACAACACCCTTTAACCACTCCCACTGAAGGTCTGGAAGGGATCAGGTACCATGGCACTGATGGTCCTTGATGGCCCTGACCAGCCTCAGCTGGGACCTGCACTCACAGCCATCCCCCAGGAGCTGCACTGAACCCTATCCAAAATTTTTTTTGCTGAAGGCTTAATTGATTTGAAACATGACTGGCCTTTGCAATAACTATTTTTATATTTAAAGCTTGTCACCATGCCCAGCCTCTCTTTCACCTCTGGGTTGCCTTCTTAAGGAAAACATGTCCAAATATTTGTCAAGCTTTTCATCATCATTTTTCTTGCTCATTTGGTCTTCCATCACTTTGTCTCTGTCTATCTGTTATTCAGAGTTGGCAGTGCTTCTGCTGCCAGCAAAGGCCAAATGTTCCATAGAACTGGAAAGGTACTCAGCAATTGTAATGGATTTTTTTACAGAGAAGTCATAATCTGGAAAACCCTCAGACTGCATTTCTCATTTTCAGAAGTTTTAGTGTGCCATTTCAGTGTATTTCTGTTGAAGATGCTGTCTTTTAAAGAAGGAGGGTTGGGGATTTCACCCCTCCAGGGCTTTAGAACATGGGGATTTTTTGAAGGGAAGGGATTCACTGTGTTCACTCTGTTTTGACAACATCTCTGTGTTGATACTGGTATTTGTAGGTCTTATAAAGGTGTATATGTTAGGTTTTTTCCCTGCATATATAAATTTTCTGGGAAAACAGTACACAAAACTACAGGGCACTAAAAAAAAAGAAACATAAAGACATGAGAGAACAGGGGAGTTTTCAGTCAGGTCTGGAAAAACATAAATATAGCTCATTGGAGAGCAGGACTTCTTCAGCCAAAGACGAAGTGATTTATTAAATGATAACCATGGTAGCAATTTCCCCTGCAGCAACAACCACCTAATGCATAAACTACTTTAAATCATTGTAATGTTAGCCAGGCTTGGCAGATGTCCTGGCAGAACTCTCACGTGTGTTGCTACTCACATGGCTGCCCATTTCTACCTGTGCATTTTGAAATATTGAAGCTTAGATGATCTTCAGAACTATCAATAAGAATATTTCATAGTATTAATAAAATGTAGTCAATGTATTATTAATTCTTGCCCTTGGTGTTGATGCTTGCCACAGGAGGAAGAGCACCTAGGAGTCTGGAAATGTTATTTTAGATGAATATCAAAGGAAGTCAGTGTGGATGAAAAACATAGAAAAGGAGATGAAATGGTGTTATTTGATTTTTCTTCTTTGTAGGTTTTCAGAGGATTATTTATCTTCTCTGGGGAAAACAATTGGTAAGTGAAGTGTGTGGATTTCAGAAATGGGTTCATGCCCAGGATTTTTGGAAATTTAGAAAGTGCAATGCTAAAGAAGATGCAGTAAGAGAAAGTAGAGGATTGCAGTGCATAGCTTGCCGCTGTCAGGTTTTCTGTGTTTCTGCTTGCTCAAGACAGTTGGCTGCTGCAATAGCACACAAAATTGAGTCTCTGCCTTCATATTTCCAAGTCTGGACTTCATTTTTATTGTCAGGAGTTTCTGTTTGGGTCAAAAATGTGGTTCCTAAACACAGTCAGAAAGTGGCTCAAACTAGGAAATCAATAGACAGAGATGATGCAGCCAAGGATGAGCAGATCAATTGAGGATCACAGGAAATCGGTGCCATTTTTGGTGATATTTTAAACTGTGTCAAGCCTACCTGAAGTCAGCATTTATTGCTTTGGTAATGTTTTATAAATATAATAGAATTACAAAGTCATAACACATAAGGTCAGAATAAAAGAAAATCATTTGTGTAACTTGGTTAACATGATGGAAAAGAATCTGTTAAATCTAGGAATGCTTGAAGGATGTGGAGGAGAAATGAAAGCTAGTTTGGCTTCTGTGTTAAAGTTTACACCTTGACAAGATTATCAAATGATTTTAAGAAATGAAACAACTTCTAATACATATTCATGTCAAGAAGTAGAAAATATTTTGGAAGGAGGCCATGCTGTTGTTTTTCCTCTGCAGTCCATGTTCTCCATGCCAGGATGAAAATGCCCTCAGCTACACACTTGTCTTCTCTCCCTGCAGGTAACCTTGTGCGAGTTGTGCCACATGGGCTGTTGGTGTTCTTCCCATCGTATCCTGTCATGGATAAGAGCCTGGAATATTGGAGAGTATGTTCATTGCTCAGCCTTTGTTAGGTGGTTTGGTTACTTGCATCAGGCAGCTTGTAGTTATTCCATTTAACCATGTTAATAAAAAACTTTCTAGTGGAAGATGTTGCTCCTCATGGCAGGGCCTTGGAACTAGATGATTATTAAGGTCCCTTCCAACCCAAAAGGTTGGGGGTTCTGGGATTCTATGAAAAATTCTTTGTTAATAAGTAAATTATAAAATCTGGAATGTAAAATCTCAGGTAAGGCTTCTTTTATTTTGATCACAATATACTGAAGTGCAGTGCTGTAGAAACCAAACCCAAAAGAATCTTATATATTATTCCATTTGATGTCACATTTTATTTAGTTCACCAGACCTTTCTTTATTAAAACCTCTGAATTAGAATTGATCTCTGTGTTTCAACACTTGGGGGAAAAAATCCCAGTATGAGCATTTCTCCTTTAATTTGAAACCATTGTAACTGTAACTTCTGATACTTCTGTGCTCATGAGTTGAATGTCCCTGGTGAGATTTGCTAGAACAGTTGTGGTTTAAATGCTCCTTGAACAGACAGGCGCAGAAGTTTCATGCTGTGGAGTGGGACTGGGAGGTGAGTCCTGCAACTCTGCCATCTGCCTGATGTCTGAGGTGCACCAACTGCAAGGAATCACTGCTAGTGCTCTCAGGGGGTTGCATGTTTCTGCTTCCATCTCTTCCTGTGTTTGGCAGGGGAGGAGCAGGCTGTGGTGGGGAAGTGTAGTGACCATATCTGAGCATTTCTGTTCTTGTGGTGTGAGCACACTTGGCATTTCTGACCTGCTCCTTCTCTTTCTAACAGGAGCATGATTTTGCCAAAAGAATAGAAGAGGTGAAGCCGATGTTTGTGGAACCCAGGAACAAAGGAAGCTTTTCAGAGGTTGAATATTTGCATTACGTACCTCTATCATTTTAAGAAATTGTTTCTATGTTTAATGACCTTCTCTAAGGTGTGTTTGGGTGTGAAACACCCCAGTTTTTGGCCTAGGGTGAAAGTAAAACTCTGACTGCTACTTTGAAGTGTAGTTTTCCTGTGCATCCTTCCTTTCATCTCTTGTCTGGCCATGTAGGGTTCAGTCTTCATTTAAATCTGGTGATGTAACAGCAGCTAACATACACAAGTGCTGAGTAATCGAGCTGGTGGAAAGCTGTCACTTCAGTAGTCAGCATTTGTAAATGTTCTGCAGGACTTTTCCTCCCAGCTCATCCTGCTTTGGATGTTTAAGAATTGTGCAGTGTCATCCTATTTATTTATAGACATTCTGTTTTCTTCTTGGAATAGTTACTATCTTATAATTGCTTTCCTGTTTTGTCTATTTTGCTTAACGATCTGCAGAAACACAGGATGGTCCATCTTATCAGAAGTATCTGAATTTTTTTATGCTTACCCAGATGTGCTCTGGATTTCACAGTGATATAAGGATTTTGCTGAGAAAATGGCCTCTCACACTTGCAATTAGTTAAAAGTAAAGACTATTATACTAAGCTAAATTAATCACAGTTTAGATTTTAGTGTACAAGTAAAATTTAGTTAGTACAGGGTAGTACTATTCTTCCTCTTAAACTTGTTTATATTTTAGGTTATTGATGCCTACTATGATAAAGTCGCCTGTCCTAAGTCCAATGGAGCTGCTTTTTTGGCAGTGTGTCGGGGCAAGGTAATGTAACAAATAATTTGTTTCATCTGAGATCAGATTATATAATTGATCGGAAAAAAACTTCATTTTGGATTTAAATATATTTCTTATTATTTGACTGTAATTATTTGTGGGGAAAAAACAAGTGCTCTGAAGCTTTTTCAAAATTAGGTCACTTTTCTGTATGATTCACTCCTGTTTTTATTGGAGGGACAAATTTTGATTTCTCTGAAGTGGATGAGCATCATACTTGCATTTCATGTTGGCTGCTCACTGAAAACATAACCCATTAGATGAGAACAGCTGTTCTGGAGAACTTTAATGAAGCAACTTAAAACAACACTGCTGCAAACCAAACATAATTCTTAGCCTTAAAACACTTGCTTTATTAACTTCCTGTTCTCTGGACATATTTGATGGCCTTTCCTTTGCATCTTCCAGTGCTGGTAAATTGACTTAAGTTTATCAATGCAAATATTTGTGAAATTACTCTTAGAGCCTTTTTGCTGCTTTTTAGTGTGTACCAGGAGAAGATACAACTTCTTTTGCAGCTTTGGTCCCAGTCTCCAAAGAGGCTGTTGGAGTGAAGGAAAGACGTAGCTCTCTCAAGTCTTGTTGCTGAGATTTGGATAATTGATTCAGCTGAAAAACAAAACAGCTTTTTTTTTAGCTTGATTTTTTTTCAGTCTGTTCAACTTTATTCATTTCACAAATTATTTGCCAGCACAGTGAGCGTTTACAGGGGACATGAGTGACAAATACTTGATGGAATGTCAGCAGCACAGCTGCTGGACATGGCACTGTAGTCTGGTGAATCTGATGGCTTTCTGTTATTGCTTTGAAGTGATTCTGTTAATTTTTACTGTCAGAGAAGGTTTGCTATGTTGTTGTGTCTTGTCAACAACCCAGGGTGTGGAAGGTTCAAACAAAGGTGTTGACATGTTCTCAGTACAGCTGTTCTTATCCAGGAACAGGACAGCCATTAACAGGGTTGGCTGAGCTGTGCTTTGGCACAGGAAAAAGCCAAGTTTAAATTCCTGGTAATAAAAGAAAAAAAAATCTAGTTGAAATTATTCATTGAAACTATTGATAAACTACACTTGGCCAGGGAGTTAACTGAATGGAGAAAAAGGGCCAACAACTGCTGAATTGCTCTGAAATGTCACTTCAAACCCCATTGATGATGGAAAACTCTGTCCCTGCAGGCCAGTGAAGGCTTGGACTTTGCAGACATAAATGGACGAGGAGTCATCATTACTGGGCTTCCATTTCCCCCTCGTATGGAGCCCAGAGTCATTTTAAAGATGCAGTTCCTGGATGAGATGAGGAGAAGTGGTGCAGGTGCACAGGTAAGACTGGGCAGCTTCTCACTCTTGGCTGTTTGCATGTTCCTGTCATTGGTTCTCCCTCTTGTCCCAGTGGGTTTTGGGTTTTGTTATCCTCTCAGCCTCGTGGGACCATGAATATCAAAAATTCAAACAGCCTTGGGAATTTGTCACAAATTCCACCTTTTAAATCATGTTGAGGGTTACAAATTCTGGCACAGTCTTAAATATAGGCCCCAATAAAGGTTGTAACTAAAGTTTACAAAATCTTTGTATGTGTGTTATCCATCTCTCATTCTGAGGGATGTATTTCATCCAGAGAGAGCATGGGCAGGAAGAATGGCCTGTGCTGGCTGTTTTGGGAATTATTGTTTTGGAAGTGTGGTGGTGTATGTTGGGGTGTTTAGGTTTGGTGTTCTATTGCTTCAGGCATAAGAATGAATGATGTTACAATTTAGTCTGATCTACAGGTCTTAAAGAAAATGGAGAGTCTGTTGTACTGCCAAGGCTCTGAGTGCATTATATAGGAAGTAGCCTCTCCAGCTGGATATTGCTACTTGAGTTTTCTGTGCTCTATAAATCAGGTGGGACTTTTGAATCCACCTGTGTTTGGTTTTCCTCAGCTCTTTGAGATTTGTCAGTACATCTGGTTGATAACTATCCAACATCTGTGCTTCACTTTTTATTTCTTTAGGAAAAAAAAATAGTGACTGTGCAGCACAGAGAATACATTTTACCTGGTAAATAATGTTAATTCTTCCTCCTGCCTCTTGCAGTATCTGTCTGGGCGTGAGTGGTACAGTCAGCAAGCGTCCCGGGCTGTCAACCAGGCCATCGGCCGGGTCATCAGGCACCGCCAGGACTACGGGGCCATCTTCCTCTGTGACCACAGGTAAACCCTGGCTCACTGAATCCCACAATATTTGGGGCTGGAAGGAACCTTAAAGTTCATTTCATTCCAACCCCCTGCCAAGGGCAGAGACACCTTCCACCAGACCAGGCTGCCCCAAGCCATGGCCAACCTGCCCTTGAGCACTTCCAGGGATGGGGCATCAACAACATCAACAGTTTTATATCCCAGCATAGGTGCTGGTATTTTGAATATAAATGTACTGATGCAGCTGTTTGGAAAAGGCTACAGTTCATAATAATAAAATAAATTTATATAACAGGTTATATATAAATATTGCACTGCTTCAAGAAAGTAACTGGATTGTTATCTTCTGCTCCCCAGCTATGTAGTCTTGGAGCTGCAGAAGTAGGTTAATGGTTTTAATGAAAAATAAACCAATTTTTGGAATTCATGTTTGTAATACCACAGGAAATTATGTGACAGAAACTTACGGTTTTGCATTTTCTCCATCTTTCATTTGAGATGGCAGTCAGCAGTCTTGCAGTGTTTTGAGAGAAGAAGAATGGAAATGAGGACAGATTATGTTACTGAAACAATACTATTTATAGTCATATCCTATATTAACATTATTCTGCATTAATATCCATTTCTGTAATGCTAATTAGTAGAATATGTGTATTATAGGCAACAGGAATTTAATTGATAGTACATGGAATCAGCAAAGCCCTTTCTCCTGAGTGAAGGCATCACCCCATTATATTTACTGCACTGTTATGTCTTTATTTGTGTTGCTGCCCCTCTCTTGTCCTTTTGGATAGTGTCTTGATTTGAAAAGACAGGTGGCTGCTAAGGAAGGTAGGAGCCTCTCTTGAAATGGAAAATGTAAACCCCCTTCCTCCAAATTATTCTAATTTTGAAATTAAGGGGCTCTCAGAAAAAAATATGGGAGTAGAAAAAACAGTTCTTTATTAGGAAAATAAAAATAAAAACGCAGTAATACAAAACAACACTGACAGAGTCAGAATTCAACCTGGCACCATCTGGGTCAGTGTTATTAGCTGACTGTTATTAGCAGTCCCATTGAATGGTGGCTGCAGTCCTCCTGCAGTGCCAGGTGTGGTTCTGTTGGAGCAGTGATCCTGTAGAAGGGTGGAGTTTTCCTCTCAAGGTCCAGTGGTGGTGTAGATGGGCTTGGTCTTCCTCTGGGAATGCAGTGGGAAACGGCTGAGTGTGGTGTTCCAAATCTCAGATTATATCCAGGTAGGAATGCTTGGCTCCTCCCCCTGGGCGGAGCATCTCCCAATGGGATGATGGAATTTTTTCAGCCATGCAGTGAGACTCAATGGCCCATTAACAGAAGATATTTCCCAGAGGGAGGATGAATGGAAGAGATAAAAATAAAAAAAAGTGCCCCACCTGGCTTTAATGGCTGACTCATTAACAGAAGATAACTGCCCCACCTGCTTCTAACAGATGGCAATAGAATACACACCCCTGGCTGCCTCTTGCATTGCAGCCTAAGACAGATAGTGATCTAGGGCTCTTTTAATTAATTTAGCCCAACCTGGCAAATAATTCTCAGGTTTTCCCATCCTGCCCAGGTTCACAACTTGTGATGTCAGAGGCAAACTGCCTTCGTGGGTCCGTCCCTACGTGAACGTTTATGACAACTTCGGGCACGCGGTCAGAAGTGTCTCCCTCTTCTTCCGTGTTGCTCAAGAAATTGTAAGTGTCTTTAAAAAAACCTCACAAAATGAACAACCACTTTCCTGAATAGTGTTGGAAACTGAGAATGCTAAGCTAGGTTAGAGATGTGAGAGAATCACAGCTGATCTCAAATTGGAAGGGATGCTTAAGGATCACTGAGTCCAGCTCTCTGCTCCTCACAACCCTGCCCATCACGGAGTCACTTGTCACTTCTAAACACTGGAAGATTTACTGGAAAGGAGGTATGCCTCATCTTTCTCTGAGAGTGATCTGGGACAGGATGTTGTTCTTATGCTGGGCAACTCATTAGGTTAGATCACAAAAATAACTTCCTCTTCCAGTTCCTCCTAAATAAACATGTATTTTTTGGCTGGTATGCAAATCCTGGAACGGATATTGACATCCAGAGGCTTTCTATCTCAGGGAGAGGTTATGTGTGTGGAAGGATCATACCTCAAAATTTAAATTGAAGCTGACTAGTAATAAAGAGTAATACAAACCATCAGTTGTTATTGCAGTTCAACACTGGGTCATCTTTGCTGAAACAGCTTCTCTGTTAGCGTTAGGAAGCTGATGTTGTCTGGAATAGTTCCTTGATTTAAAAAGTAATATTGTAAAAAGGCTTCCTAATTCACTGGAGAAAGTCATAATAAGAAATGGGCTGGAAGCCAGAATGGGAAATTGCTCCCAAAACAGAGGTTAAGATTAAAGTAAACACTTAAAAATTTCATTTACAGACTTGGACAACTTCCTGGAAGATGCTTTAGCCAAATACAAGTTGTTCAGACTAATTAGTTACATATGGATGATGCTGCAGGACTTGATGATCTTTTCTGATCATGAATGACAGTTTCATGGTACATCAAAACCACAACCCTATGTGCTTTGTCAGAAGGAGCTGTTGTTGCAGGGATAGCGTTAGGAAGTGGTTGTTCTTTAGCAGGTCATGATCCTTTTTCTGGTACCAGAAGTTCACTTAGAGTTAAGCCTCCTTACTGCACTTCAGCTGTGTCACTTGGGAGCTGTTTGATCTTTTTTTTTCAAAAGCCCATAAATGTAGCAGTCTTGCTACCAAAGGTTATTTGGGGAAAAGGAGATGTCTTTGGATTGTTGCTGAGATTTTTGGTCACAGATGGAGTAGAAAAGTGGCCTTTGCCTATTGTAACACTTTGTACACTCCTTGCAGATGCCCCCACCCCTGCCTCAGTGCCCTCCTGGACATGCTAGTTCCTTAAGTGAAAGCAATGCAGCACCATCTACTTCATCTGAGCAGATCCTGTCCCTGCAAAAAGCTAAAAACCTGGATGACCATGTTCCAAGTTTGAAGAGGAAAAGGAAAGGTAATGTTTGGGTCCACACAGATATACTTTTTTGTTTTAAGCTGAACCACAAAAAGGAGGATCAAGAGGATAGAAATTGAAATGGGAGAGAAAGCAAGGAGAGCTCAAAGACTGATGTAAAATCTGGTCAGAAGGGACACAGTTGAGCATTAGAAAATGGGGGAAAACAGTTGCAATTGCAGAGAAAAGAGGCAGATGGGGTTGGCAAAAGTGTCCCACAGAGGAAGAGGAGGAGTTTTTGGTGGAGTATCACAGACAGTTTGGAAAATAAGACCTGGAAGTCTCTTTCTGCCTAGCACTGGCTTCCATATGTCCTATTCCATCCTGTTCTATAGATGACTCTTACTCAGTAATCTAAGAAAACAAAAAGGACATGGGAACAAAACAATATTTAAGATTTTGTGGGTAGCTAATGCTAAAGAATAAAGCATTTCTCATGTCAGATATTCTTTCAGCACTCTAGACTGCTTGCTGGTTTGGAACAGAGCAGTGAAGTTCGTTTAAAGCTGTGGTTCCTAGTCAGTTATGAGTGAGTGTGAGGGTGAGTTCACATTGCATTTAAGCCAGTTGTTACCAATAAGGCTTTATAAAGCCTGGTAACAGCCAGTGTGATTGCTGGTTATTGTTAAAAGGGATTACATGCAGTTGCAGAGTGAGCAGCTGAGCTTTCTGAACCAGTTTATTTACCTTCCATACCTTGACTGCCAGATCCATCTCAAAGGATGGGCTGGAATGTGTGACTGGAGGTGAAGGGATGAAGCTGCATTTCCTGTTTAATAGAGATTTTCAGTTGCATTGCATCAGCTGTAACGTCAAACTTCTCTGTAGTCAGAGTGATCATAATATACTCCCATTCTTATCAAAATAGTGACTTTCCTTAATAACTGACTGTTGGAGTAATTTTACAAAGTAGTGGAAATACATTTTGAAGGTAATGCCTTACAGAAATATCAAGCTGATACTAATTTAACCATACTTACAGATCAAAATTCTTATATTTGAAACCTGGATTCTGGTTAGTGAGAATATGTTATGTGGGACCTTGGTAACTGTGTCTATTGATACTATAAGAATTGTAGGCTTTAAAAAAACTTGCTCTGTTTAAAAGTAATAAATCATGTTTTGTACCAAAATCTCTTAAAAACTCTGGAACTCAGTTTTTGGAAAATCTATGTATCTAAAATAATTGAACACAGCTGCTGCAGTAAGACTTCTTCCCGTTGATCCTAAGCCATTTTGGGGTTAAGTGACTTAAGGAAAAGTTTGAGAGCAGTCTGCCAGGCTGTGGTAACAAATGCTTGAGCAATTTTGCAAGTGATGTATAAAAGCAGTCTTCTTACTAAATTATATAATGCAATTTTGCAAGAGGTGGAAGATTATTTAATTCATCAACACATATTTGTGGGTTGCTTTGTAAGATGGGGAGCTATCACTAAATTAAAGAAAATGCAGGAGAGAATGTGGAATGTGAATTTGTCTCCTGTGTTCTGCTGTGATGGCAGTAAATGGAGATGGAGCACCCAGCCTATGTGTGGAATATGAACAAGAGTTTGTCTCACCCCGAAGAAAATGTGTTGGGCTCTTGGATGCCTTGGAGCGCAGTGAGAAGAGCAGTGAAGATGCAGAGGAGGAAACTGATTTGCTAGGAGAGGAAAAGGTAATGGCAAAATACTTCATTATAAGTAAATATTGCAAGCTCTAAAGCAAAATGGTTTTGGCATCCAGAGAACCAGCTCAACCCTCTTTCAAGAAAAGTTCACTGTAATCAGCACCAATAACTGCAAGTTCTCATAACTAAATTAATCAAAGGGTTTCCTTGCCACTTTCAAGTAGATGACCAACAGGTATGTGCTTGTTCTGTGCTCCAAGGCTGCTGACCAGGAGATTCCTGGAAGTTAACCACACTTTCTGAGGAGCAAGGAGTTCTCAGAGAAGAGGTTTGTAAATACACAATTTGTCCTAGGTGGAGTCTGTGTCAGCACTTGGTATGAGACCAGATATTGAATTCAAAAAAAGGGTGGGAGAGGCTTTATGGATTAGAAATTGCATTTTCAGATGAAAATCTCTGATTTGCCCCAGAGAAACAATGTTGCTGACTTGTGGAATGTTTTATCTGAATCAAAAATCCGCTATCACATTAAGATCAACAAAGCTGCTTCTGTGCTGTTAATTTTCTTTCCTCTTGGATTGGTATTTTTGATACATCAGTGATTAAGCTGTATTCTTGCTTTCCCAAAATCCCTGTTTGCAGTAGTTGGAGAGATGGCTGGCTTTACTTGGCTGGAGTATTTTACTGCTGGCTTGCAGACCATGGACTTCAGCAATGCCTATTGCACCATTCTTAAGTACTTTCCTCAGGGGAAGAATGCTTGAGGTAAAATGTGTAAATGTAGAAGTGTCTGGGGAATATCTGAGTAGGCGCAAGGACATGAATGGAGGCACGTACAAAACAGAGGGAATGTACAAAGGGCAGCAAATATTTAACTTGTGTGCAGCCAAGTGGGAAATGGGCTCTCTCACCCATTGGGTGACCATGACACCGACACCAAAACTTATTCTTTGGAAAGCCTTGCACATTTCCAGGGACTTTGGTAGCTCAGCTACAGAATATTCCTAGCACAGCTGCAGTGCTTTTGGCAGAGCTCAGCATTTCCTGGAGTCAGATAAGCTGATGGACCCAATAGCTTGGCAGTTGCTCAGGTCCACTTCCTATTTGTGTATTTGGCGTTGCTGCTTGTCCAAGGCTTGTGGAGAGCTCTGGGGTCACCCTGTGCTGCTCTCAAACTGGTGACCTGATCCCAGCAGTCTGGTGAGTGTAGTCCTGAGACAGGCAGTGGCTCTCAGGCAGCCAGCCAGCTTTCACTCTTGAGTCCAGCACTGAGCACTGGATTTGGACTGAGGATGGGGTTGGTGTCATTTCCTGTCTTCACCATCCAGCATAGTATCTGTGTTATCATTTTTCCTTAAATCAAAGTTACACTGCACTCTTGATCCCTAAGTAATGAAAGTTTAGCTGCTCTCATTCTGAAAGAATTTGCTTTGTCACCTCAAAAATTCAAAATACAAGTAATAATTTCTCAATCCATTTAAGTTATAACAGTTCCCTGTAATCAGATTTCTTTGTCAGTTACACCTCGTGTCTAGGAAGCCTTATTTCTGCTGAATCGTGCTTTTCAAAGGTGCTGCCTTAACACAGCACAGGACTAAGAAGATGGTTTTGATAATTTTTCTGATTTACTGCATGTATCATAAATATTTGACTTGCTGCTTATATTACAATTCTTCACTCCCTTACGTACAGGGAATTCCAGGCAGGAAAGTGAAGGGGAGTGTGAACCACTGGTTACACACAGTCTGTGTACACTCTCAGGCTGCCCTGGAACAGTGCTGGCTAAGCAAAGTCCAGCTTTGCTTAGCCAGGAATTTGTACCCTCAAGACCAACTTTGCCTTTAATTTCTTCTACTTTGGTCTTTGTGAGTTGTCCAGTAAATTTCTACCCTCTAGAAACAGATATGTGCCCAGGCTCTGTTACAATAATTTAGATTGACTCGTTTCGCTTTCTTGAATGGTGTCACAAACTGGGTTACCAAGTTTTACTGCTGGAAATACCCAAATTAAATGGGCAATAATTCTGAAAAGCATTTTTTGTATCTTACTTACTTTCTTTTCATCTTCACAGGCACATCGTCTGTCCACACTTTCACTTCAGTATGAGAAGAGATTAACAGATGAGCAGAAAGGAGGAAGGAAGAAAATAAAGCTAGTCAGCAATACAGTATGTGTTTCCCTGTGTCTCTGCCATCCCTTTGATCTATAGATTGCTTTAATTTGAATTGGAAATTTCAGGCAGACAGATAACTGATGCTAGAACAAGTGTGGTTTTTTTCTCCAAATTGTAAATATTCATCAGTACACATCTGAAAGCTATTTGTCATGCTCTTTCCCAAATCCAGACATCGCCAACCAAATCAAGCACAGTTCCACACAGGGTGGTAGGTGAAGATAATTGTTTTCTGACACTGATTGCTTTGTGAACAATTTGACTGGGGTGGTGGGTGGTTTCATTCTTTTTGATTAAAATGGAATAGTTCAGTTGGCAGGGACCTACATTGATCAGCAAGTCCAGCTGCTCTGGTAGAGCCTCAGATGGTTGAACTGACGGTTTGGGGTGAGGGATCACATCCTACCCCCGTGAAGTGGGTTATGGTTGTGTGTTGGCTCTGCAGCTGTGCATTATTTTTTTGCCCTGTCTCCAAACCCAGTTAACTCATTATGCAGCTAATTGCTTAAGTCACAATAAATTCAGGAGAATTCCCTGGGTGATGTGAGTGTCGGTAGTTGTCCAAGGTGCTGCCCTAACTGGATGTTCCCTGTCTGCCAAGCACCTGGCAAACGAAACTGATCCCGAAGCCGATAATATCCAAGAGAAGAGAGAAGGAAGAGAGCAGGTTAATGCAAAAGGTTGTGTTTGTAGTTTGTTTGTTGCTATCTGATGTCATGATGAGTCAGCTTAGCCTCCAGCTTTGGAATAAATATCATTTTGTTAACCTTTCTCCTAAGAATAGAATTGTGCAATGATACTTGGCTGCCTTCTCTAGGAATTTTTCCTGAAGCTGTCTGTTTTGTCAGTGGGCAGGGTGAATAATACATGGATTACAGGGCTGACTGCCATAACTACAATGTGGCACCTAAGTGGATGTTAGGTGGAAACATCCATGGTTTAGTGGAGAGCACCGTGGTGCTGCTGGGTGGGCCATTGGACTGAATGACCTGAGAGGACTTTTCCAACCTTAGCGATTCTATGATTCCTTTCATTATCCTATGAGCTCTTGGAATGGTAAACATATTGCTTCCACCTGAAATTAACCCCTCAAGTGCTGCTTTTTACTGAGGGGCCTTTCCTGCCTTGCAGCAGGAGCGGAGTGCGGAGCCGGCGGAGCCCAAGAAGGCGCGGGCCACGTTTTACATCGCCACAGTGAAGGACACCCTGAGCCAGCAGAACTACGAGCTCTTCTCCAAGGCTCTGCAGCAGTACAAGAAGACAGATGACTTCCATGCCATGCTCTCCCAGATGAGCTCCCTCTTTATAGAGGATGAAAAAAAGCACGTCTTGCTGCGAGGTACTTTCAGAGTGTTTGTACATCCCTGGTGTATTTGTAGAAGTGACTTTGATCTTTTAAACAGGCTTGGGTTCAGAAATGTTTTAGATGTGAAGTACAGCTCAATTAAGATGATTCATCACTTTATATCCTCAGATAACACAGAAGATTCTCATCAATCTGATTATTATGTGTTAGCTCACATCTTGAAGAAAATCATATTCCATGGAAGTTTGTGTTATTTTAAGCCTTGTCTGAAAGTACAGTGACTTATTCCTGGTAGTTTAGGAGATCAGGAGTGTGGTTGTGTAAGTTGAAGAGATGCCTTCATAAGGGTTCGGTGCTAAAGCAGTAAATAAAATAAATTTTCTGCTTAGATAATTGTGAGTATAAAACAAAGGATTTGGGCAAAGGTGGATAGTTACTACATTGGCTGGTTTTTTATTGCCTTTTAACAACTGTACTGACAGGAACTGAATTCCCACCAAGATTTCTTCTAGTTTAACAGTATTTTCTGTGTAATTTTTCATTTCTCTCTCAGCTTGTGAACAAATGGACAGATTTTTCTGTGACATTTTCATCAACTGAAATAATAAATGCATAGTTATGCATCTTGTAAGTAGTTTCAGGGAAATTCTAATGTTAAAGAATGGGAAGTTCAGTCACTTGGTTTCCCAATTTGCTATGATCTACATAAGTAAGAAAATATTTGATCATCAAATCAAGGTCTAAGTCTAGTTTTGAAAACTGTCAGGCACCTGAAACCTAAAGTTGATTTGATGTTTAGGGTTCTGGTTGGCCAGTATTTTGTGGTGAGTAAGTAACATGAGGTGTGAAGTTAACAGTTCATCAGTTATTTGAAGTATCAGCCTAGCAGTTACTTGGATCTCATAGTTTCTGAGGCACCTCAAGGGCTGTTTCACAGAGAGGTGAGTTACTTTATATTGACTGTGAAAAAATGAGGTTTTACCTACTGGTGATAATATTGCTCAATGTTTACACAATAGCTGACCTTTGTGTAATTTATAGGTGTGCTTATTGTATAAATATTAGATTAAAACATTTAGATTTTAATTTATTTAGTTGCACCTTTTTATCTAGCCTTGAAGTTCTGCTGTTGTAGCTTTCGATAGCATTTATTGCCTGTTGTGGATTGATTTTTTTCTTTCTTTCTTTTTTCCCCCCCATTTCCCTCTCTCTGATGCAAGATTTTTACCAGTTTGTTCGACCCCAGCATAAAAAGCAGTTTGATGAAGCGTGCTGCAATCTGACTGGAGTGGGCTGTGGCTACAAACCTGAGCACAGCCTCCCACGGCAGGAGAGGGAGATCCTGGCCAAGAGAATGGGTGAGGAGGAGCTTGGTTCAGCTGTAGCATTTAAGGATGAATGTCCTTGTTCACCCAGTCATAGAGCAGGATGTGTCTGATGTGTAGAAATGCAAGGAAGTTCAATTTAATCAATACTGAGCTAAGTCTCTGCTCTCCATGATCCCCTTGCCTTCCCTTGAGCTGTGCAGATGCCTGAGCATTGGTTACTGCAGAGTTGATAATGTTGTCATTTTGTTTCAAAAGGGAATTTTACTGATCTGCTTAAATAATTTAGTATGGGGAATTAAACAAACTTGTGTGTGTCTTCTTTGCTGCCCACATAGTGCCAGTAGAATTGTGAATAGAGAGTGATTGTGTCCTCACAGAACTTGTCAAATCTGTGATATCCTGGAGCAGTAATGTTCTGAAAAAGTGGGGTGTTAGCTCATCATCAGAGAAATAAATCTATGTGGAATCCCAGACTGGTTTGGGCTGAAAAGGCCCTTAAAACTCACCCAGTTCCAACCCCCTGCCATGGGCAGAAACACCTTCCACTATCCCAGGTTGCTCCAAGCCCCCTCCAGGCTGGCCTTGGACACTTCCAGGGATGGGGCAGCTGCAGCTTCTCTTGGTTGCTCAGATGTTTTCAGCACAGAATGGCATACTTTGAAATGCAAAATGCACCATTCCATGTTCATTCTTCCCTAAATTCACTGTTAATGGACTGGTTTCATTTAACAGAAGAAAAACAGAGCCAGCAGAAAAGTACATTCTCCAAGGCCTCGTGTGCTCAGCTGAACCCTGGGCTCCACCTGAACCAAGGAGGATCCCACTTGGCGACAGGACTCAATAGTGCAGGTACCCTCCATGTTTAATAAAAAGCCAGTCTATTCTGTTTTATTTAATCACTGACTGGAAGTTCTCCTGGAGCAAATCAATGTTCTTTACGCTTGCCTAGCACAGTGGCTCACTCTCTGTAGGTGGGAGGGATGGTAATTCAGAATTTTCAGAAAGGATTGTGCAAAACAAAACACGAAAGTCAATAAATTAAATCAAGGTGGATGTGAAAGAAACCAGCTGAAGCCAGACACTTGTACTAGAGGCTGAGCTGGAAAAAGTGGGAGTTGAGCACAGGTCTGCTGGGCTTCCTGTTTGTCCAGGGTCCATGAAAGGGAGCCAGTTAAGGAGTGTGAGTTAAGATTACGTCAGGATGAATTCAGGTATGAAGAAACTGTTTCATTTTGTTCTTGGTGTAATGTGTACACTCCCTCTGTGGACAGCCTGTTTTTTCTGCAGAAACAGAGAGTAGTAAACGTAATCTCTGTGTGGATCCCTCTAATCTCACTCTGTCTGGTATTTATCTTCAAGCTCACGGGCTCATTTATTATTTAATTATGGGTTTTCCTGAGAACAGCTGGGAATTTTTTGTGTTTCTCACAAGGAAATGAGTGGGCTCATTGGACAGCTTAGAAGTCTTTCTTTAGAGGACAAAGAATAGTCAAATGCTAATCCTTTCTTTAAAAAACAAGCCAGTTTCCTGGAAGGCTTTAAATACTTTTAATATGTGAAGCCATACTGCTTCTTTTGATTTATTTTCCCATTTTCTTTTCTATTTTGAGAATATTTTAATAAAGCAGAACCTTTAGTAATCATCTTGTCCTGAAACCATTAGAATGGTTTCACAGAAGCTTGTTTCCACTAAAAGCAATTGAGAAAATAATAGGAGTAAATGGATGTGTTATTTCTGTGCCTCACTCCTTAAGAAAAGAATGCTTCTGTGGAAATATAAGAAAGCGCTAGGATATGCAATAAATACTGACTATAAAATTCACACCCAAGTTTTTTCCCTTCCAGCAAATTGAATGAAACCTGTGTTTTCAAACCTAATTATCTTTATCATGATGAAGGTCCAGTTACCAAAAGATATGGCAGGTTAATTTAAATAAATTTCTTATCATATCCTTCATCCATATTAGGATGCCTGTGATATGCAAACCAGAACTTTTTTCTCTAAACCATACCTGAAATCAGAGAATAATATTGTAAATAAAGTTCACTTGGCATTTAGCAGGATATTCCAAGCTGCTCCTACCTTTTGCAGACCTCCTACATGGCTCTTGTGCTCTCTTGAGTGTTGTTTCAGGATAGATAGTATTTTTGGACATTGTTTTCCTGTTAGGAAACACACACCCCACCCCTTGTCTGCTCTTATTTGTAAAGGGTGAGAAACTGAACTTTGAAATTACCCATTTCAGGCCAGCAGAATTTGTTTACCCATCTGTTTAAGATGCTTTTACTCCTTCAGGGGAGCACAAAACCTGATTTACTGCTCACCTCCATGCCCCTTTTCCTCATTCCCTAGTGACCTTCTGACGCATTTCTCCATTTGAAACAATCAAGGAGCTCCAAAAAATGCTAGAAGTGATCCCCAGAATAATTTTGTTCTCTTGCCATTTCCAGGAGCAGGTCTGGCCATGCCACAGGGAGGTGTATGGCTGGGCAGGTGGGGTTGGCTTCACCACTTCAGAGTAGTTCAGGAATTCCCTCCAAATGGAGTGAGAAGTGGATATGATGGAGTGACCTGTTTGTTCCTCAAGCCCTGCTCACACGTTCTTTGTCTCTCAGGGCAGAATGCCAGTGCAGCTCCAAGGAAAGAGGCTGAAAAGGCTCCAGGCTCCAGGAGAGAGCATCACCAGGCCCTCAGGACTGCCTATCTCAGTGATGTGCAGAGGGCTTTGGACAAAAGCAGCTACAGGCAGTTCTATGAGGCTCTGCTGGCTTACAAGAAGACGGATAATTACGATGCGATGGTGTCGGTGATAGCAACCCTCACCACCGAGAGGCCACAGGACTTTCATCTCCTACAAAGTAAGGGATTTTTTAAAAAATCACTCTTATTTATTTGAAAGGAAAGTGTGGGTACTGTGATCTCATGTGAGGTCTCACCTTTTGGTTTGGCTACCCAGATCAGTGGAGCGACAGGAGCAATGAATGCCATTCAGAGAGCAAAAAATGTCAAGGTTATAAAATGTTATCTCTGTCTGTCCAGGTAGAAATTGTACATTAAAAACATTACACAAGACCTCAGTAATTCCAGGCCTAACCTTCATCCCACCTAACTTCAGTCAGATGCTTCCATGACTGTTTTTTCTCCTCAATTACTACAATTGCTCTTTAGAAAGGACAGTGCTGACTATTGAACTGACCCAATTTTATTCCCATGACCAGTGATTGCTGTACTGGTGCTAAGTTCTTAGATCACTTTCAGGTTTCAGGATAAGCAGTCAGGCTTTTGATTTACTATTCTACAGAGCTTCAGCTGAAAATATTTCTGCAACTGTGACATAATTTATTTTCTCAGAAGTGGTTTGTTTTGTTTTATTTTATTTTCCTTTCATGGGTTTAGTGATGGAAGGGTTTAGGGAGCTACAGGTTTTTAAAATTTGAAATTGGACTTAATTATTTAAAAGAAGAAGAAGAGGCATTATATGTTGATCCTGACTGCCTCAATGGTGATATCTTGTGTGATGTGCCACCTCAGTGCCACCTTCTCCCATGTCTCTGGGGTGACTCTTCTGCTGGAAATGATGCAGTCAGTGTATGCTGGGAAATGCTGATGGAATTTTGTTTGTTATCTTTAGCAGGTAACAATAAATATTCCATTGGCCTTGAACAGATACCATAGTCTGCAAGATGCAAGAGAATATCCTTATCCTGGTGTGTTAACGAGTTAGATTAGTCTTGGCAAAGTGGAGAGTGGGAGAAAATGAGCTGTATGACACCATGAGTCATAACCTCCCCCTGAGCACTCTTTCACAGTCACTGTCTCTACTGATCAAATGTTTTGACCTCAGAGTGCTTTGTGATGGAATTGGCTGTGCTTGGCAGTAAGTCATAATCGGGGTTTTTTAGAATTTCTGTATGTGTGTTGTGAATCCTTGTCAACCAAACAGTAACAAGAAATTTCCTTCCTGAGAGTCTCTCTGGATATTGTGTGTATACCTGATGCTCTTAGATCACTTGTCAGGTGAAGTGCTGGGGCGGGTGTTTATTCTGAGCTGTAGAGAATAGAAGAATTTCAGGATAAATTGAGATTATTTTCAATACTAAATACTCATCTGCCTTCTGGCAAGGAAAACCTCGTAATTATAAAAATCACAAAAGCATTAGGTGTTCTTAATTCTCTGGGGAATCTGGCTGATATTCTTCAACTTCCAAAGAATTTCTCCCCTCCAAAGCAAGGAGTCTTCCATGGCCAGGCATTGATTTTCCTATGCTTTTGCTTGTGTTTTCTTTTGGCCAGGGTTTTACATGTTTGTGCGTCCTCACCACAAAGAGCAGTTCAGAGAGCTGTGTAAGGATTTGACTGGAATGGTCTGTGGTGATGGAGAGAAGCAACTGCAACATCTGGAGCAAAGTGAAGGGAAGCCCCAGAGCTTGGAGAGCTGCACAAAAGGAATCAGCCACATACAAGGTAGGGAATGAACAGTTGTCACAAGTTTAGAATCTTACTTATTATTATTATGATGGGTAGGGCTCAACAGCCTCAGAATCATAGAATCACAAACTGGCTTGAGTTGGAAGGGACCTTAAACCTCATCCAGTTCCACCCCCTGCCATGGTCAGGGACACCTTCCAGAGACCAGGTTGCTCCAAGCCCCATCCAACATGGCCAGGAACAATTCCAGGAATGGAGCAGTCACAGCTTCTCTGGGCACCCTGTGCCAGGGCCTCAGCACCCTCACAAGGAAGAATTTCCCCCTAATCTCTAATCTAAACCTGCTGTCCTTTAGTTTAAGGCCATTTGCCCTTGTCCTATCACTCCCCACCCCTGTGAAAAGTCCCTCTCCTGGGCTTGGGCCTCCCTTGCTGAGGCCTGTCAAGGAGAATAAAAGCATTTGGTTATCTCTACATTGGGTTAAAAAAACCACACTCAAACAGGAGTAAGATAAATGGTAACATGAGATGGGGAAGTGCCTGGAAATAAAGAAGAAATTAGTTATAGTTCTGCCATGTTTAAACTGAAGGTTTTTTTTCTGCCATGTTTAAACTGTGCAGTGTTAAAGGTGAAGGCAGAATTGTTATATCTAAGTGGGATGGGAACAGGAGTGGATCAAGGCCCATTCTGTAGGAAGAATTGCCATAGACTATTTCAATATAAAGAGTGTCTTTCAGTAATATTGCATGTGTTAGTATCTATAAAAAACTTCTGTTGCCAAGCAGTATGGCATAAAAACTAGTTCTTTAAATTTTGGTTTTTTCCTTATACAATGACAACTGAGAGAATTTACTGCTGACTGTGTTTTGCAGAGTCTTGGTGTTTGTTTTGCATGATACAGGTTATACACTGGTTTTCTCTTTTTCTCCCCAGACACAGCCCCTTCTAAGAGTGGGGCACCAGCAAAAATTCAGAGTAAGATTTCCTCCTTCTGCTTTAGCCAGAAAAGTGAACTTGAGTTGCCAAAGACTGAAGTGTCCAAAGAAACCAATAATGTGAGAGCGCCCACAGACTCTGGAGTTGTGCCCATCTTTCCCCTAGAGATGGAACCAGAGTGTGGTAGGTACAGGAGAGGTTTGGGATGTAATTTTCTAATACTTGGGAATAAAGATAAATTTCAGAAATGAGACTGAGACTGACGGTGTGTGAAACCACTGGTTCCTGCCTGTATTTGCTCAGGTGCAGTGTGATTGGTGTGGTTTGCTGAGGAGAATCTGTACTTTCTGTACCTTGCATATGCTCTCAAAGTTCTTCATTGTCTTTGTCACAATGCTGTAGTAGTTTCCTGAGAACTTTAGGGATTTTTTTCTTGACAACTTCCTTGTAAAGGAAGGATGTGACCTGAGTTCCTACTGGGATCTGAAGCATCAGGAGACTGTGAGGTCACTTGAAAGAAATAATGTGACAGGGCACTGTTGAGGTAGTTCATTACACTCATGGTCATTGTTTTCTGGACTGCACTGGATGTGTGGATTACATGAGAATTTCTCAGGTGGTTACAGGAATTTAGTCATTTCTTCCTTCTCTTTCTCTCTCCTCACCCTCCCTCTGTTGTAGGAAGATTCCACTGCTCTAACTGCAAATCTGAGGATGATGTGCCTTTTAAATGCCCATTATGTGACTTCACTTGCTGCAAAACGTGCTGGAAGCAGTTCTTAAAGGTTCTCCTGTTTATTGGTTTGGTTTTTTCCAAAACTGCTGGGGAATTTTGTGCTTTTCAGGAGAATGATGTGAACAAGCCTGGAATCACAATTCTTCTGTTTCCAGGAAGAGGACCCAAATGCCAATGGAAGATTTACCACTTGATCCATTGTTTCCCATGGTTTGCAATATGATTGGAGGCAGATGTCTGCCCTAAGCTGGGGTTTTTACTTTGCATCTTTCTGAGCTGCCACCACATGTTTTCTGGTCTAAAACTACAAAGGCAACAAGCTGTGGAGTCAACTTGAAAAACTCTGGGTTTTTTTTTAATATTTTAATGTTTATTTTAAATTTTCTTTCTTTCTCAGTTTCATAATTTTCCCCATCAAAATCCTACTGTAAAGCTCTGTTATGGGAATGAGGCAAACAAGGAACAGGCTGCCCAGGGAAGTGGTTGAGTCACCATTCTTGGATGGGTTTATGATGTGTAGATGTGGCACTTAATGGCATAATTGAGAAGTAAACTTGGCAGTGCTGGGTCAACCATTGGACTCTGTGATCTTTAGGGTCTTTCCCAACCTAACAGTTCTGTGAATCTGTGATTCTGAATTCCTGCTCAGGGATCTCCTGTCTCTTGGTTTTCCCAGCTGAGTAAATTGAAATTCTTTAGGTAAGAGGATGTAGCTGGTCCCAGGGTGCCTGGGCTTGGGAGCATCTTACCCAGCATTTAATTCAGCAGCCAGATGTTAAAAGACTTTCAAAACCAGAATAATGCAAGAGTTGAGGGGTTTCTAAACATTCATATGTGATGAGAAGGCTGCTGATCAGTGGAGCTCAGGAATATCCAAAAACAGTACAGAAGGAAAAGAAACTTCTTCAGCTTGTCAATCTATAAGCAAGTACAAAATAATCTGTTGTTCCAAGTTCCAGAGAAAGGTCTTTTTCTCAGGAAGAAGACATTGAATTGTCAGGTAAGCATAGAAAACATTGGACTGACATCCAAATAAAATATAGCAGCCAAGACAGAATTGGTCCAAGGGGAATATGGAATAAACATAGGATCAGACTGGTTTGGGTTGGAAGGGACATTAAAGCTCCCCTCATCCCACCCCCCTGCCGTGGGCAGGGACCCCTTCCCCTATCCCAGGTTGGTTGAAGCCCCCTCCAGCCTGGCCTTGAACACTTCCAGGGATGGGGCAGCCACAGCTTCTCTGGACAACCTCTGCCAGGGCCTCAGCACCCTCACAGGGAAGAATTTCTTCCCAATATCCCATCTAACCCTGCTCTCTTTTAAGGATTCTCCCCCTTGTCCTGTCACTCCAGATCCTTGTCCAAAGCCCCTCCTGAGGAGGGGTCACAGGGAGGTGCTGAGCTCTTCTCCCTGGGATTTAATGTCAGGATTCATGGGAGCTGTCCAAAGCTTTTACCAGTGAGGTTCAGACTGGATATTAGGAGACATTTCTATACCAAGAGGGTGGTCAAACACTGGAAGAGGCTTCCTAGAGAGGCCCTAGTGCTCTTTAATATTACAGTATCAGAACTTCTGTTCAACCCTTAAGAGGTCAGGCACTTGGACTGTAGGATCCCTGTAGGTCCCTTCCAGCTGGAAGTGTTCTTTCTCTTCTATTTAGATATCCCATTTCCATGTTTGAGGAAATGAGTCATGGGTCATTTGCTAGTAATGATTTCCATATTTGCTACTTACTGAATAATCTTTTATTATTAATTTTATTATTAATTGCCACTTACCTGATTAATCTTATTTACAGACACACCTGTGTAGTGATTAATGTTCTCAGTGTACAGGAGTGTTAAGTGGCTCATGGTGTGATTCAGGTGTTGTTTGGTTAATGAAAAGTCAAATACAGAGTCATAGAATCATTTATGTTGGTAGAGACCTTAAAGACCATCAAGTCCAACCATCAACCCAGCACCACCACTGTGTTCACCTTAGAGCCACGTCCTGAGGTGCCACAGCCACTTGTTTTTTGAACACTCCAGGGATGGTGACTCCACCACTTCTCTGGGCAGCCTGTTCCAGTGCTTCACTACCCTTTCCATGGAGAAGTTCTTCCTATTGTCCAAACCTCTCCTATCCCCTTGTAGTTTAGGATGTGACTCTGATGCAGAGATGCTTCTCCAGTTTTGAGGCAGAGCTGTGCTGGTCATGCAGCTGAGAGGGAAGCACAGGATTGCAAACAGGAAGATCATCCTGTGTTTCTCTGAAACCAGTCCCAGAGGAGTCATGTCCCACCACATCCATTCCCATTCCCACTCATGCCCAGTGAGGTTGGACAGTCAACCCTGTCCATGTGTTTGGGACAGGGATACCTTTACCAACAGGAAATGAGCAACCATGTCCAAGCTCTGAACTCTCATCAGATGGCATTGGGCTTTGTCACTCTGACAGAGCTGCATTTAAAAACTCCTGTTTTTCTTTCCTAATAACTTACTCACTGTTTTTTCATCTCAAAAGCCCTTTGGTGCATATTGTCCCACCAAGGAAGTGACTCAGAGCATCATTCACAACATAGGGTTTGCAAATTGTGATCTTGTTCAATTTGTTATTTTAGTGAGAGTGGTGGGGAGAGGTGGTGAATAATTTTGGAAGCTTCTAGAAGCTTTTGGAGGAGCAGAGCAGATGGAATTCCCTGCAGCTAGAGGTGGATTAGGGGGATTAGTGCTGGGTCATGTTGAGTGATTCAGTGTATTGGGGGAAGCCTTGCAGAAACTGGACCGGGATATGCTGCTTTGGGGTGTGGTTTTCTCTCCAGAGGTTCTGTTGCTGCTTCCAAGTCTTTAAATGCATTTATTTATGCAGGTCTTCCAAGAAGACTGAGTTATTTTCATGTGAACTATCTGTAATATGGGCAAATAATCAAAGATTTCACAATTAAATGTTACAGTTAAAATTGCCTTTGGCAAGCACTGGCTGTTGGGAGATAAAGTGACCTTTCCTCTTCCCTTCCATTTTTGATATTTCAGTTAATGTCACCAGAACCAAAATCCTACTGCCTAAGCCTGCTTTGCAGTCTGCACCTTTTCTTGAAATGGCTCCCCACTGCCATTAGAGGTTAGATGGGATATTGGGAAGAAATTCTTCCCTGTGAGGCCCTGGCACAGGCTGTCCAGAGAAACTGTGGCTGCCCCATCCCTGGAAGTGTCCAGTGCCAGGTTGGACAGGGCTGGGAGCAACCTGGGATAGTGGGAGGTGTCCTTGCCCAGGGGTTTGGAACCCCTTGCAGGGGTTTGGAACGAGATGAGCTTTAATATCCCTTCCAACCCAAACCACTCTGTGATTCTAATGAGGAACTTCCACACTTCAGGGAAGGCTGTGCAGTGCACCTGATGTAGCTGCCCATCTTTTCAGGCCTCCTGAGCTGGCAATCTTCTCCCAAAGATTATTTAAAAAAAAAAAATTGCTATCTCCCTTTTGAAATAAACAGACCAGTTCAGTTTTACCAGTAATTTGCAAGCTGTGATAAGAACAGTTTGGATTCATCTGCAAGTCAAATGACTTTAAAATTGATGATTAGTGAAGATGCAAACTGAAACCTGAATGTAGAAATGATGCCTCATGTGTCTTCATGTCTCATGCTGCTAATGAGAAAGGTATGGGGTGCTATGAAGAAATAAATGTACTTGGTTCCCCTACAAAACTCTTGGCAATGACCACGTGTGTCATCCATGTCCGGGTATGCCCAAGAGACGTTTCCTTGTCATCTGTGCAAGAGGAAGCAGGGATTCAGGGAACCCAGCCAGCTGACAGGATCTTACACACAGGTGCAGCTGTACTTCACAAGAGCTCTTGCAGCTCCACATTTCCTCGTTCCTGTATTTCAGTCCTCCAGATGTGTCATAGCTGAGACAAGTGCTGTAAAGTCCGGTGCCACTTTGCATGGCCAGAAAGCCTCATCTTCTGTTTATTACTGCCAAGGAAGTAATTGACTGTGTGGTAGCAGGGAGGTTGCAAACAGCAGATATGATCTCGGGGACTGACAGGTGCCTGCTGTGTCTTGTAGTTCATATTGGCCAAAATGTGGTAAAGATGTTTAATATCAGAGATTCACAGAATGGTTTGGGTTGGAAGGGACATTAAAGCTTATCTTCTCCCACCCCCTGCCATGGGCAGGGACACCTTCCTCTAGTCCAGGCTGCCCCAAGCCCCATCCAGGCTGGCCTTGAACACTTCCAGGGCTGCAGCAGCCACAGCTTCTCTGGGAAAGCTGTGCCAGGGCCTCTCAGCACCCTCTGAGTAAAGAATTTCTTCCTAAAATTTAATCTCATGCTTCCCTGTTTCAGTTTAAAACCATTGCCCCTTATCCTGTCACTATTTGCCCACATGAAAACTCCCTCCATTTATGGCATTTCCTCCACAATAAATGCATTCCCTGTGTGTTTTGTTTGTTGATTTCCACAGGTGGTGAAGAAGTGCCCCAAGTGCCGCAGTGATGTGAAGAGGCAGCGATTAATCCAAGTTTTCTTCTGGTCCTGATCCCACCCACAGAAAGGGCAGGAAGCCCTTTGTGCCAGCAGCAGGCAGTGGCTGTGCTCTGGCTCTTGCTGAGCAGGAGCAGGATGGAGATTCTTTTAAATCCCTGTGATCCTTGTCTCTGCATTACCAGCTGAGCACCAGCACAGAATGTTTTCCAACAAAGGTGGTGAAGTCTGAAAGGTCTCACTGAAGGAGACAAAGCAGAACATTGTCCTCTGTTAGAACTAAGAAAGTTAATGTTTTACTTATTTTATCTTCTGAATTCTCCTATGGCCACTCTTAGGCTGAAATTTTATATCCTGGAGGCAGCTGTCATTTTATGGGCCCTTCAGGTGATACCAGATCATGGAAAAACCCCAGGAATGCTTCTACAATGGAACTGAGCTGGCTGAGGAGGCCAGACTACCCATCCCTGCCCCACTGGTGTTCCTGGAAGAGGTGATTCACATTCACTCTTTGGGGTTTGGCAGCAGCCATTGTCTCCAATAGCAGAAGGTACTGAAAGGATTATTTTTTACAGAATTTTACTAATTCCACTGGTGGATGGTGAGCAGAAGCTCCCTCTCACCTGCTGTGCATCCCAATGCCTGACTCCATCATCCACCATGGTGGGATTTTTTGGAACATGCTTCTAGGAGGCTTTATTCTTCACTCAGTGCTGGTATTTCCATGTGCTTATGTTACCTGCTTTCCAAGAAGAAGAAGGAACTAAGTGTTTTAAAACTTTTAAATTAATCAAGTTAAATGGGTTAAAAAAATTCCTTAATATTTCCACTCTCTGTGAGTAGTGGATATAAGTGGTTAACCTAAAAAATTATATCAATTTTAAATCTTCTGTAGCTGCTGTAAATTAGGCTGTAAAATAAAATCATTTTGTCTAAATTTGATTTGGTTAGATGAAAAAAAAAAAGTAATTAAAAAACCAGAAAATAACCAGATATAAAAACATTGGATAATGAGTCCTAATGGCCCTGGTAGGAGCAAGTGGAAAGGTTGTACCCTGTAGGTGATTTTCATATCAATGGAATTTGGAAAACTTCATGTTAATAAATCTTTATTCTTAATAAAATTGAGAAGTGAGCTGCATTTTAACAAAGTTTCCTATTTGTCCTGGTTGTAGAATTCAAACCCAGTGTCTCTTCAAATCTCAGAGTTGCTGGCAGTGAAATGGGAACTTTTGTACTTGACTACAGTTAACAAAGGCTTAGGCAGGAATTGAGATAGTTCTGGGCTATCATATATTCTGTCTTGTTTAAGTTTGTGGATGAATATTACCTTCTAGCCATGTATCTATTCAGTGCAGCAAAACAAGAATAAAAAATGCAGATAAAGTCCTGGATGTTTCAAATCTAAGTGGGGGGAAATGACAGGAAAGTGTTATGCAAATACAGGTGTGTTGTAAAAATGAACAGAAGAATATTTGGAGTGAGGCTGGGAGCAGTAAAATGTCATTTATTGGTGGGTAGTTCAGTGCCTGGTCTCCTGGGAAGGTCTCTCCCAGGAAACTGCAGCTGGCTGCTTGTGCCACTGGAGGGAAGCCACAGCACAGCCATGAGCGTGCTCAGGGTGACACCGCGGCTCAGGTCGGGTTTGCTGATGGGAATTATCTGCCGTGGGCTGCAGAATGCTGCCAGATCCAGCAGGACAGAAGGGAATACTTGGAAAGTATTGTGGGGTTGAATCACCCCACATGCTTGGAAAGGGGTTGGCTGGGATGAGTATTATGATGCTGTTTTTTCCCCTCAGCTAAAGCAGTTTTAAAGCTGTGCCTTTTCCTGGAGTTGTTTTAGTATGAAGGCTGTTCCAACCTGGGGATCCTCTGTTCTGAGACAGGGCAGAGAAACAATGCTGAGAATATCTCAGTGCCTTCAAGAGATTCACAGAATGGTTGGGGTTGGAAGGGACCTCTGGAGATCACCCAGTCCAACCCCCCTGCCCAGGAAGGATCACCTGGAGCAGGGGACGTGGGAATGCATCCAGGTGGGTTTGGAATGTCCAGAGAAGGAGACTCCACACCCTCCCTGGGCAGCTGCTCTGCCACCTCCATGGAAAGCTCTTCCCCATGTGGAGGTGAAAATTCTTGAGTTTTAGTTTGTGGCTGTTGCTCCTTGTCCTGTTGCTGAGCTCCATAAAAAGAGTCTGGCACCCCTTGGAGATATTTATGTGCATTGATGAGATCCCCTGTGAGCCTTCTCCAGACTAACCAGGCTCAGCTGTGTCTCCTCATCAGAGATGCTCCAGGCCCTTCATCTCTGTGGCCTCTGCTGGATCCTCTCCAGTAGCTCCTTGTCTTTCTCACACTGAGGGGAAACCTTGCTGAGGGTTTTTCTCTGCCTTCATCCAGGACATTCTATCCCTTTGTCCCCTCTTCATCTCTTACTCTTCAGCAGAGGGATCACCTTGCTGAAGAGGTTTACAGTCACTGCCCTTCAGTGGCTGAACCCACCCAGACAAGCTCTGAAAGATGCCAGTGTCCCACCAGTGGACCTGCCAGTGCACATGGGTTTGGTTTGGGGTGGGTTTGGGTTTGGTGCTGATTTCTGGTGCAGTGGGAATTGCTCTGCAGTGGATCTGGGAATCAATCCCTGCTGTGGATGGCTGGGGCAGGACAGATGGATGCTAACGGGTCCTGGAGATGGGAGAACTGGATGAGCTTTGGGTCCCTCTCAACGCAAACCCTGCTGTGATTCCATGAGACCTTGAAGAAGAGGATCCCCAGCAGTCAGGACTGTTCTGTCATCTGGAAACTTTTGAATTTACAAGAAGGGAAGACAGGGGCAGTTAATTAATTATAAAGAACAGAAAGTGAGAAAACTGCTTCCAAAAACTCTGTATCGCTTTAGGTGCTTAGAGGAATTTATGCAAATTACTTAATGCTTAGGGGGGACAAAAACCTATCCTGAACACTCCTTGCTGATTTTCAGAAGCAAATGACACATGGGTTACAGATCATGAAGGAAGTAGATACTAATTTTTTGATTGCCCTTGCCTTGCAGTGCTATGACTAGACCTGGAACATTGTGGTGTGTCATTGAACAAACCTTTCCTGCTGGTTTTTTCTCCCCCCAAAAACTGAAAGGACTTACAAAATAGAACAAAAACTGCAGTGCAAAATGTTTCATCAGGAAAGAGATGAGCCCTGTCTCTGGCTTGCAAAGTGGTTACTGATGGGAGGCAAGGGATTTCTTTGTTTAAAAGAATTTTCTATGACTATAACAAGAAACCTTATTTTGCAGGAGTAGTTTTGGAAGGTGCTGCTGCTGGACACCCTGGAGTGTGAAACTGTGCCCTGTATGGAGAAGGGAAGTCAGAGCCATGGCAATATGATGCTGAATTCCTTTTCCATACTACCTCCACTGGTCAGAGTCAGTAGTGAGTTGTGTTGCTGCTTTCTGGTAATCAGGCAGGGACCCAGGAACCATTCTGAGAGGTTTGTTGGTCCAACAAAAGAACAGACAGAAAAAGATTAATCAAAGGTCATTGTTCCACCAGACTGTTGGAGTCTGGGGAAGTTGTCTGGGGAAGCCCTTTCTGTCCCGTTAATGAGGTATTTTGCTCTCAGGAGCATCCATCTGACACATTTTTGTCATTATCAAATTCACAACAAAAATAATTGTTGATGAGGCATCGCATTGCAGCGAGGAGCTGCGGACTCAGAGTTTCCATCCCAGCAGGGGCATGGCTGGGACACAGGGACTGCCAGCAGGTGCCATTCAGGATGTAACCACCTGGTATTGCATCATACACCGTGTGAGTTCCATGTGAAATCCAGGGACTGGAAAACTGAAACTGTGTTTCTGCCTGTGGAGAAGGAAACGCTCTGTGGCTCCTGGGTGGTCAAGCCTCAGGCAGAGGGATCCCACTGAAACTCCCCAGCTGTGTGAGCCCAGAGCAGGCACTACTGGGTGCAGTCTAGTGGTGAGTTTCACCCAAAAAAAACATCAAGGGGCTGTGCCTCAGTGCCAGGGCAGGGCTGGGATATTAGCTGATTAATTACTGAGCTGATGCACACTGACAAATCAAAATCCCCGCAGTCCTTGGCTCAGGGATTATGTCAAAATGAGTTTCAAATCATCAGGGTTACTTTGGACAGCTACAGGGGATCGAGGTAAACAAGCAGTAAAATGAAAAACCACTTTAGAGTGGCCTGTGAAAATCAGCCCATCACCTGTTCTGTGTAAAGTCAAATAAACACAGCCCAGACCCTGCTCTTGGACTGTAGTACTGACCCCCCCGGGCTCCTGCTGGAGTCAGAGGATTTTCTTTAACCAAGGTGGGTGGAATCTGACCTTACTGGAGGGAGCTTTGGATTCTTTCTGACCATTGGGGTTCCCTTCTCCTTCCGGGTAGTGGAGAACTGGGTTTGATTTTCCTGGTGAATGGTGTGTTTATCTCTGGTAGGTCTGATCTTTA
This sequence comes from Ploceus nigricollis, assembly GCA_013399945.1. Taxonomy (NCBI): domain Eukaryota; kingdom Metazoa; phylum Chordata; class Aves; order Passeriformes; family Ploceidae; genus Ploceus; species Ploceus nigricollis. The sequence continues at coordinate 600,663 of VXBC01001263.1, read as the reverse complement.
AGAGTGTTCAGAATAAAGTCCATGAGATTCTCCATCCACAGCCCCAGTGGCTGTGCTGGAGGCAAGAGGCAGAAGGCAGATGCAGAATTGTTAATTCTCTGTAGTGATCTGCAAAAGGAGCTGGATGCTGAGTCCTGAGCAGAAAAACCTCCACATCCTCTCAGGTCCTCACTGTGGTTCCCCCATCCTTGCAGAGACTTGCATTTGCTTTTTGAGCATTTGCTCTGGTTTTGACTGTTCAGTGATGTCTGCTCAGAGGGAATCTGGTGAGACAGAGCAGGACAAAGTGCAGGAGTCCCGTGTCTTGAACCAGGCACTGGAACATGTGGTCTGCCAAGGCTGTACCTGCAAGGATGAGTTCAGTTTTCATTTGAATCCTTGAGGTGCAACACTTAGGGCACTGTCACCTGTAAGGGATGTAAGTGCTGACCTCCTTCGCTGCTGGACGTTGCTGTGCCACAAAAGGTACCCGTGTTTAGTGTTACAGTTGGAGGTGGTGCCATCCTCCGTGCTCCTGAAAGGAGAGGGTTGAAGCTCGGAGCCGGCTTTAGGAGTGCAGTGCCCAAGCACTGACGATCGGGGCTGTTTTGGCAGGGTCAGTGCCCTCGGAGGGGGAGTGGGATGGGGTCTGGTCCCGGAGCCCCTGGGCAGGGCCGGAGGGATGCTTCCCAAAGCGCCGGTTTCACTGCCCGCAGCCACAGCCAGAACCGGCCCCTCGGGGCTGCCTTTGACGGGGCAAACTCCCAGCGAGAGGCAGCTGCTGTTACTGGGAAGTTATTTGGCGCTTACAGCCGGGGAACAGAGCGTTCCCAGGGGAATTTCCCTGCCTTTCCCCTTGCCAGAAAACGATTTCTCACCAACCCCCTGAAAAACTTAGCTTTGAAAAGCTATGCGGGTCCCACTCGCCTCCTTCCTCCACACAGGTAAAGGAACTTCATTGCTCTGAAAGCTTCACTTTTTGAGGCAGAAACGAGAGCGAAAGCGGCGCTCGGGTGAGGGAGGGCGCCGGGACGCGAAGGCGGAGCCGGTGTCGCCGCGGCGGGGGATCGGGAAGGGCTCGGAGGCCGGGATGGAGTCGGGGGGGCCGGGATGGAGCAGCGATGTCACCTCCCCTTGCCCAAGAGGGGTCTTTCCCACGGGCCGATCTATAAAGGCGCTGCCGGCCGCGGAGAACGGCGCGGTGCGGAGGTGCGAGGCGGAGGTGCGGTGAGCGGAGCCGGTCCCGAGGGATGGGATGGGGCTGGGAAGGAAGGAGAGGAAAGGGAGACCTTGGCTGCTTCCCCACCAGGTCTTGCTCCCTCTCGGCTGCGGTGGGCTCGGGGTGGTTTCCCTCCCCCGGGCGATTCCACGTGTCTTGCTCTGCGTGGGTGCGGGGGTGTCCAGAGCCTCCCCCCCGCAGCCGCTATAAGGCTCTGCTCCCTCCCCGCGCTGGGGAGAGCCGGCATCTCCCTCGGAGGAAGGGCTGACTCGGAAGAAGGCAGGCGAGGAAACCCAGTCTTTTCCAGCAGCCCTTCCCTATCAGCCTTTACCTACCCGCCCTTCCCCATCTCCCTGTGTTTTCACGCTGGCCGGTTGGGTTGAACCTGCTGCTGCAGACAGGAGCCCCGGCCCAGCCGGCACCAGCCTCTGAGGAGCCCTCTCTGTCTCCCCAGGTTTCTGATCCCGGCGCTCGGAAGCCCTCGGTGCGATGCCATCCTGCCACGTGCCGAGTCTGAGGCATCCGTCCAAGGTAATGGATCTTCTGCTTGTCAGGCTGGGCACGTGGGCTTTGGGAAGGAAAGGGAGGATCCACAGGCTCTGGGATTCAGTCCTATCCTGAGCGTCTGGGTTTGCAAATAGTGTTAAAGGTCCTAGGGAGCATGCTTTGTATCTGCTAGCTTGGGAAACATCCCTTCTGCTTCTTGGTTTGCAAAGGTGTCTCTGACTGCAGTGGTGGGGAACTGGCTGGGGTGAAAGAGGGGAATGTGCTGGAGCTGCTCCAAGTTTTGAATGAGGGAAACTGGGTTCTGAATGCATCACAAATGGGTTTGGGAAGGATGCTCTGCCAGCTGGGATGGCAAAGGAGGGCAGCAGCTGGGAGCAGCATAGGGAGGGAGAACCATTTCTTGTATCGAAACAATAACAAGTTCTGTAACAGCAGCAGCCGCGTTTGCTGCTCCCGCCTCTGCCTGAGGATGAGCTCAGGGCTCTTTGCGCTGTCTTTGCCGTAGTGGATGCTCTCCCCTCTCCTCCTTTTGCTGGCTGAGCTCGCCTGCCATGCCCAGCCCACGTACCAGTGGAAGGATGCTGCGACGAGCGAGAGGATCACGTGCCAGCAGTGCCCGCCGGGGACCTTCGTGGCACAGCACTGCTCCAGGGACAGACCCACGGTGTGCGAGCCCTGCCCGGATTTGCACTACACTCAGTACTGGAACTACCTGGAGCGGTGCCGCTACTGCAACGTCATCTGCGGGGAGAAGCAGGTGGAGGTGCAGCAGTGCAATGCCACGCACAACCGCGCCTGCCAGTGCCAGCAGGGCTACTACTCGAACATGGAGCTCTGCATCCGGCACTCCGAGTGCCCGCCGGGCTCCGGCGCTGTGAAGCCGGGTAAGTAAGACGGGCGCTGTGCATCCTCACACGGCTCTTGTCACGCCCCAAAATTTCCGCGGGAGATAAAAATCAAGGGCAAATACAGCAGCCAAATACAGCAGCCAGTGCTTGCCCATAGCCTGACCGACTCCCTTTTAGCTCTGGTACTGGCACAGTGCCATCCTTGCCGGCGTGCTCCTGCTTCTTTTCCAAGGAGGAATTTCGTTGGGTTTTTCCCCAGCTATCAATTTGAAAGCTTTTCAAATCCCCAGCAGCACACTTTGCTGGGATGTGTCAATCCCAGCTACCTGCCTCACCTGCCACAGCAGGCAGAGCCAGGCTGTGACTTGGCCATCCCTGGAGCAGCCACTGGCCCTGTTCCACAGGCAGGTGGGAAGGTCCAGGCTGCTCCTGACCACTCATCAGCTCCCTTCTCCTCGCATAGGCAGCCAGGGAGCTGGGAATGCTGATTATCTGGGCTGAAGAACGTGGCTGATGATGTAAGGGCAGGGCTGGGGAATGTGTGTAGCTCTGGGGCCAGTTTTGTGGTTTTTCATTGAGCAGTTTGGAGAGGCTATGTTGAAAACACACAGTGGACACACAGCCAGGTTCCAAATGCACAAAACCAGCTTTGTTTTGACTCCTGAGTCTGAGATTCCATCTCCTTGTGTGATCTAAGTCCCAAGGTATTTTAGGGGATTTATTCTCCCGTTGTTTCCCCAGTACAGATTTCTCTGGTCCTTTAATTGCTCCAAATGCGTGTAACCTCATCAATCACTGAGGACCAGGCTCTGCCTGGAAACCACAGCAGGGGACAGCAAACCAGTGTGGGCAGCACCAGCAAACCCAGCAGCATCATGCTTCACACTTTGAAGTGGGGAGGCTTTTGAAATATGGAGGCTTTTGAAGCATGGAGTCTTCTGAAGTCCTTCCATGTGTGGCATGGAAGAGCTCCAGGCTCACTAGCCAGAGGGAAAATATCTGTTGCCTTCAGCTGATGTTTGTGATTGAGATTTGGGGTTTAATTTTCTATAGGACATGACAAAATGCAGTAACACAGCAAAGAGGGAAGAAGATCTCCAAGCACTTTGAAATTAAACATGAAATTTGTCAGGAGGGTTGGCTTTAGGACTGAGGAGCCATGCAAGCAAGCTGGATATTTGAGGAGAAGCTGGTTTTTTGTTATTATTATTTATTTTTTGCAAATGGCTTCCTGTGTGGGGAGGATTGCCCCCCAGCCCAGCCACCTGAACACCACAGCAAGGACTGAGTGTCCAGTGTGGTGGGCAGAGCCCTGGACCTGCCAGTGCTGGTGTCTGCATGGGGAAGGTGTGGACTGGGGGCTGTAGGCAGAGTTTGCTGCTGTTCGGGTTGGATGAGGGCTTTGATCCTTGTACAATCCCCCTGGGCAAACCAACTTCTTTGGGATTTCCCATTTGTAAATAGTGGCTCAGATGTTGGGGGCTATGGCTGGGCCTCAGAATCACAGAATGGTCTGGGCTGGGATGGACCTGAAAGATCAGACTCCTGGGAAAGCCTAAAGGTGGTGGCAACAACGTAGAAACTGCTTGTGATCTGATTGGTGAGGAGGAGGTGAAAGGGATGGGAAATCTCCTGCCCCCGAGCCCTTCCCTCCGCTCCCAGGGAACGAGCGGGAATGTTGCTCGGTGCAATCCTGCCCTGTGACACGAGGGAAGCGCTGGCCCGGAGCCAGGGGAGCAGTGACAGCGCGGCCAAGGACAGCTGAGCTTTCATCTCCGCAGAGACTTTTACTTTCACTTGGTCGGGAGCCTCTGGCTCTGGGGAAAAGGGCTCTGGGAACCGAAGGGCTGGTTTGGCAGCTCAGCCACCGGCCTGGCTGCTGGCTCCTGCCTGGGAGGTGGCCTTTTCACAGTAGATGAGATGTCCTCTTGTTGTCCTCTCATGACTGTGGGCTGCTGATAATTTATCAGCACAGTGGGAAAGCACAGCTGTTTGCCCCACACGAGGACATGCAATTCCCAGGGGAGATGCTGGCAGTGATCATTTCCAAAACTTCACCTTCATGCTCAAATGGTGTCTGGCATCATCCCCAGCTGCTGCTCTGCTTCTGCACCAGCTTGTCACCTGACAGTCCTGTTGTGTCCCCATGTACAGGCACCCCCTTTGAGGACACCCAGTGCCATGAATGCCCCTACGGCTTCTTCTCCTCCGACTCCAGCACCAATCCATGCCAGCCACACCAGGACTGTGAGCAGCAGGGGAAGGTGACCAATGTGCAGGGCAACAGGTACCATGACACCCTCTGCACCTCCTGCAGACCAGGGAGAGGCAACAGCACAGAGGGATCAGGTGAGCCACGGGCACAGCGTGCCAGGACTAATGCTGCCAGGGTGAGGGCAAACTTCCTCATAACTTTCTCCTACTTAGATGCAAATGAGGTGAAACGGCTTGTAAAAGCATGGAGTGATCCATAATGAATAATAGTTATGGCTAAAATAGTCTGTCTCCCTTCATCTCCTTCCAGTGTCAGTCCCATAGAGCAAATACAGGGTGCTGGGCTTGAGCAACAGTCACTGCACAGTGAGAACAAAGAGCTGACAGTGAAATCCTGCTGGATCTTACCAGGGACAAGTGGGAGTGCTGGGACAGGGGATAGTTTTGGCAGCTGAGGCACTCAGCTTGGCTGCTGGCACAGCTCCTGCACTCCTTTTTCCTGGCTGCACCTGTTTTCTGGAAGTTTTTATGGTCTCGTGCAGGTTGGGTGGAGCAGAGCCCAAGGTTCATTGGAGCTGGTGTGGGGTGGATTTTGACCCGTCAGGTGTAAAAGTGGAGACGTGGATGTCAATCACCTCACTGTGATGGTGCAGACGTAGTGCTGAGCAGTGGCAGAGGTGGAAGCTTGGGCAGGAACAGCCAATGGGCACAGATCAGAGAATCCCTGAATTCCGGGTTGGAATGGATCTCAAGGACCATCTGGTTCAACCTTTCTTGGCAAAAGAACAGGGGAGAGGTGCAGGGCAGAGAAAAAGGCCCTGTTCCAAGGGTGCTTTGTAACATGCTCCCTCCCCAAGTTAGGGGTTGAGAAAGGGACTGAAAAACCATCTCAAGGGCCCCCAAACCCATCCCAAGGGCCTGATGCCAGTGGAGGTGAGGCTGGAAGCTCTTTGGAACCACCTGCTCCACCCTGAGGATCCAGACATGGGAAATGAATTTCATGTGACTGGTCTGGATGGCAGTGTCCCTTCACCCTTAAGCTTCCAAAAATATAATCAGTCATAAAGCCATAGAAGAGCTCAAGCTAGGAGGGACTTTGAAAATTTATCTGGTCTAACCTTTAATGGGAAAATGAGCCTGGATGGGATTATCCAGTGCCATGTCCTGAAAATCTGAAAAGCAATGGGGACCTCATCACATCCAGGGGAGGTTGTTCTGGAGTGAAAAAATGTCATTCTTTCATCAGGATGAAGCTTGGTAGAAAAGCTTCAATGAAACTCACCCACAGGGTGGTCAGGCCCTGGAACAGGCTCCCCAGGGAAGTGGTCATGGCCAAAGCTGTCAGGCATGTTGTAGGGGTTTTGGGTGGTCTGTGCAGAGCCAGGACTTGGACTCAATGAACTTTGTGGGTCCCTTCTAACTCAGGGCATCCCATGGCTCTAAAAGATTTTCCTCTGTGGTGAGGGAACCTGGACACTTCTCCCCCCCGGGCAACTCTCACCTTTCCAGGCTCTCCTGGCACCACCAGCGCAGCGATTTCTCCTTACAAAGCCTGACTCACACCAGGAGTTCCCTGCCAGGAGTGTGATCCTGACACAGAGACTGGAAAGCTCCGTCACCAGTGGCATGCAGTCCCGGGGTGGGGGATGGACAGGTCAGGGCAGTGTCAGCAGCACGTGCGTCAGGCACCGGCCCCCGCAGCCAGACCGGCCCTTTGCAGATATTTATAGAGGGATGAGGCCCCAGCAATGGGAGCTGAAGGTTTTTTTAACTCCAGTTTATTATGATTCCTCTCAGGAGGCACACAGGGATCTGCTCATCATCAAGCTGAGCCTGCTGGAGAGGCAGAGCCTGAGCAGTGGAGCTCAACCCACCCCACTATAACCAGTGAAACCGTTCCCAGTCTGCAATGGCATAAAACTGGGCTAATCTCTCCCTGATTGAGTAATCCTTTGGCCTTGACCTCTTGAAAATGCTTTCTGTTTTCAATCATTATGCTGGATGCACTCCAGCAGCTTCTACCAGCTGGGGCCAGATCTGTACCCTGATTTGGGCTGTGCTTAGGGCTGGTCGTGTTACAAGGTTTACAAATCTGCAGGGGAAAACAGAAACTTTCAGGAGAAAGAATGTGTAAATACTTACTGCAATTGCTTCATATTTGTCTGGGTTTTTCCTCTATTCCCTGATGGGGAGGAGCATGGAATAGGTACACTGACTTTGTACAGAACACCTTGTTTTCCAGCTGCCCCGTGTAGGGTGCATCACTGATAGGAAGTTCAGCCTTACCCTAGACCAGGTTGTTCCAACACCCATCCAACCTGGCCTTGAACACTTCCAGGCCTGGGGCATTCACCAGCTCCCTGGGCAGATGTCCCACAGAGAGCCTTGGCAGGGCTGTGCCCTGCTGTCCCATGTCCCTTTAACCCCCGGGCTGTTTTCCCCACCAGCTGCAGAAGATGACGACTGCGATCAAGCCATGATAGACTTTGTGGTGTACCAGAACATCCCCGTCAAGAAGCTGAAGCGCCTGCAGCAGATCCTGGAGCGCTCGCCGAAGAAGCAGGGAGCATGGACCAAGGCAGCCATCCAGGAGAAATTCCGGGCTTTCCTCATTCACAAGAAGGAGGAGGACTCTGAAGTCACCAAGGAGCTGCTGGACGCGCTGCGCGTGGTCAAGCTCCATTCCATTGAGGAGAAAGTCCGCAAGCGCTTCCAGCTGCCCTGAGAGCATGAACTGGACTTCTTGGGTGCTCTTTGTTTTGGTTTTTGTCTTCTGAGGCTTCATTAATTTATTCATCTTTCCAAACATAACTTGAAAAGCAGCATGAGAGATGAGCAATGGCATGGCATCGTGCCATGGCAGCTGTGTCACTGCGGATGGGATGGGGTGGGATGGGATGGGATGGGATGGGATGGGATGGGATGGGA
>VXBC01001263.1:553465-592937 GCA_013399945.1 Ploceus nigricollis | reverse complement strand
GTTCCTGGGATGGGATGGGATGGGATGGGATGGGATGGGATGGGATAGAATGTGTGAGCAGCAGCATCCTTGCCAGCAGCTGGGGCAGCTTCTGGGAGCTCACCAGGTGTTGACCACTGATTTTCCAGCCCTCAGCAAGGATCAGTATTTTATCAGAAAAAAAACCTGCATCCAGGGTCATTATTTCTGGGGAAGAACATGGTCCCCTTTATAGAAGACTGTTTGGCTTTGTTTTAAACTGTGTAAGTTTGGACTTGTTGGGGGTTTTAGGCATTTAACAGTATTTTCCACAGAGGATTTGCTTGTGTTTTTTTGTCATGCTTTTGTTTGAGAGGAGAGTTTGCTGCTGAGGCACAGGAAGGGGAGGATGCCCCAAACTCACTGGTACAGCTGGCTTGAAATTTATTTCTTAACTACCTGTTTTTATACCATGTGTGAAAGATGTTTTCTAAAGAAAGAAACCAAAGAAGTTATTTTATCGTACAAATCTCTGTCACCCGAGTCCTTTCCTAGTCTCACTTGGAGGTGGTGTTGGGAGTCCCAGACCGTGGTGTCTGACCCTTCTTACCCTTGTCTGCTTTTCCCACATGATTTTCCACATGTTGGCATCTCTGCCCATGGCAGGGCATTGGAACAAGATGATCTTGAATATCCCTTCCAACCCAAACCATTCTGGGATTCTGTGATCACACACCCCCAGCCACCCCCTGCCCCCTGAGCCACGGTGAGGCTGTGTGCCAGCAGGATGCAGACAGTTTGCACTGGGATTTGTGGCCAGGGTGACACTCGTGTCTCTTGGGTCAGCCCAACCATGTCCCCCTGAGCCCCAGCTCTGTCCCCAAACCTGACTGTGTGCTCAGTCAGCCAAAAGCTGGGCTTGAGGCAGTTGTGCTGACTGCAGGAGGTTTTTTTTAAACAGATGTTGCTTAGGGAAGTCAACAAGACTGACCGCTCTGGCATTTTCCAGCCTGTAGCAATGATGATGCAGAGTTACATTTTATGCCGTGAATGAGTTTGACTTTTTGTATCTCTTTTTTAGTGGAGCAGACGCCAGGAATAGTTTGTGGTTTAGAAGATGATCTTTTTCCCCAGCTTGGAGCTGTTTAAAGCTCTCTGAAGTGAGTGCTGCGTGAAAGTGCCCCCACACTTCCTCCGTGCAAGGAAGCTGTGGGGGGAAGAAGGGAATTTTACCCTCCCCTCGCTGCCCACAGACACATCCCAGGTTCTTCCTGCTGCAGTGACAAGTTAATCCATGGCAGTCTGGATGACAGGGGATGACCTCAAGGGGCAGTGCTTGCGTCTTCACTGCTCCAGAGCTCGGGAGTCCCCAGATGTCTGCTCACACCTGCCTGGCACCACAGGCTTGAACTGAGGATCCCAGGCTTGAACTGGGATCCCAGACTTGCAACGTCTCACCCCAGTTTTGGACTCTGAGGATGAAGCAGCTCAGCGATCCTGGCATTGTCCTGGGTCAGTTCAGCCAGGGAAGAAAAGAAGCAAATGGCTGAAAAGCAGCTGAGGGGAGCACTCACCCCTCTGCCTTGAGCCTGGGCTGATCCTGGGAATCCCCTCAGTCCTGGCAATCTCCTTGAAGTTTCATCAAGCCTGGCTTGAAATCCGCTAAGGAGCTTCACAGGGGACCAGGACTCCCCTTCCCAATGCTCAGTTTTTACCATGTCTGATCTCTGCCCTCCCAAGCTGCTCTATCTCAGTGGGATGCAGCTCAGTCTCTGAGTGTCACTTACTCCAGTCCCTTGCAGCAGCCAAGTGCCGCTGGCACGGTTCGAGAGCAGCTGGGGCAGGACATGAGGAGGGTTTCCATTGGAGCACTGTGAGAACTGAAGCACAGCTGCAGCACTTTGCTCCAAGGCAGAGTGCAAGGCAGGACAGCCAGTGCTGATGGGTTGAAGGCTGGAGCAGCCAGAGCCTCCGGCGTTGGCTGCAGCTCCTTGAGGGATTCCCATCCTGCTGCATTGCAGCTATCCTGACTCAGCACAAAGGATTTGGAGTCCTTGGTCTGAAGGGAAACGGGAATGGAGAGCAGTTAGTGCAGGAACTCCCTCCCACACTGAATGAGGGTCCACCATGTCCAACCCTCCTTAGGGCACCACCTCTGGCCCCCTTGTGCCTTGGCAGGTTGCAGTGGGGACCACAGAGCTCAGCTCGGTGAAGCAGGAGAGGGGGATTAAATAATGAGATGGCCCAGCCTGTGTCAGACAGCTCTGCACTCACTGCCAGGCTTCCCCTGCCACTGGCCACTGCATCACCGAGGGGCTGGCAGGGGATGATGCCCTGTGCCACCAGCAGCTCCCCAGATTGGTGCCACCAGCCTGACTTGCTCTGCCAGGGCATCTCCTGAGCACCCATGCGTTGTTATCATGTTCTGTTCAGGGGATTTGGAGCCTCTCCTCAGGTCTCCTCCCAACCCTGTTCCCCTCATTGCCAACTTACCTGGAATTTCTGCACAGGAAATTTTCTTCTCACGTGGGCTTGTAAGCAGCGTGACTGAGGAAGATCTTTCTGATAAATATTAACCTTTATAAGGGTGGCCAAACACCCTGGCATGTGAGTCCTGCTGGGCTTCCAGGAACCAGGCTTTGCTGAAAAAGCCAGGATGGGCTCCAAACAGTGAGCACTCTCAAACCACCTGTGGCTTCATCACAAGGTATTTCACCTTTTCAGCTAATTGACATTAAGAGGATAAAAACCCCTTTTGGTTTCCCCTGAAGTTTCCAAAGCCCAGAGAGTGAAGAGGAAGAGTTGGCAGCGTGAGCTTTTTCCTGATGGTTTAAGAGACTCTTTCCTCACAAACTGTGGCAGAGGCGAGCACATGGTAACATCTAAAAGGGGATGCAGTGCTATCCCAGGATGACTCAGATATTTAGTACTCAGAAGATAATTTTCCAAATGCTACAAGCACTACAAAAAAAGGCAAGCCCACGCCGCTCTCCACGTCAGGCTTCCCCCTGCTGTTAAATGCTTAAACCCAGATAAAATCCCACAAAACCACTGGTTGGTTTAAAGTGCTAAGGTGGGTTAGGTCGGTGCCATGGGCTCCTTGGTGTGGCAATGACTCAGGCTGGTGGTGATGCCCCAAAGCCTGGAGCACTGGCAGCAGGAGCTGACATGCTCCCAAGCTGCTCGTTGCAGGACCAGTTGGGACATGTCTCTCCTCATCCAAGGAGAGCACTGCAGGTTCTGACCCAGCTGCAAAGCTTGGAATGAAGTCAGGGAATTACTAACGTGAGTGGAAGGAGTCAGAGGGAGTTTTTCTAGTGAGGTCATACATAGCTGGCTCATGCCTGGGCCTCCAAGCGTGGAGAGCCAGGACTGATAGAGGAAACAAAGGAGGGGAATTTTTGAGGTGTGCAGAGAGATGTGAGGGGATGAAACCAGGGCAAATGCACAATTCATCTTGTCGAAACAGTATGCAGCCCTCTTGGCCCTGAGGCTGCCAACTTATCATGCACAAGACAGGTAAATTCACTCCCCTGCCTGCAGATTTTGCCACCCTCCCATGTTGTTCAACAGCTGACAGTGGGCTGAGCCCTCCAGGCTCTGTGGGAGAGGACTCAGGGAGTGCTAACACACACCAAACTTGTTTGTATTCTCCCATCACTATTCCAGAGCTGCTAATTTTATCTTATTTTGAAGCACACTTTTGTTTTCCTCCTGGTGGTAGCGTTTTCCCTTCTGGCTGTAAATCTGTGTGATGTGTCCAGGCTGTCCCTGCTGGGACTCATCCCTCACAGCAGTCACCCAACAGTGGGACCACATTTCCTGGTGCCAGGGCCAGAGGGGGACAGTGCCAGCCCTGCTGGAGAAGCAGAAGTGAGCCTGAGGAAGTCAATCCTGTCCTAGAGCAGGAGCAGAGAGGTTAAAGTCTAGGTTTATGGTCCTCTCCCTGACTCAGGATCCAGTCCCTGACTCTGCAGATGGTGGAGAAAATCCTGTGAAACCCAGGTTATGGCACCAAACCCCTCTGGGACAGCTGGAAACCAGCACTGGAAATGGGAACCATGGAAATTGTGGCCAGGGAGGGTGGGGAGGGTGATTCTGGGCTGGAAATTCAGTTGTTGTCTGTTTTCAAGAGGAGAGCAAGAATGGGAGATGGTTTGGAGTCTGCTGAGGAGAAAGTTGAAATCTCCCAAGCAGGTTACAGCAATGCTGTAAAGCAGTTCCTGGGTGGGGGTTTATATGGAATTAACAGGATTTTGATGATGTTTGCAAAGTTTCTTGAGGCTTAGACCCAAAGACAGATTGAAGATGAACAATTCACATTGTGAGCTTCACAAACCTGCTGTTGAGTACAACTCAAATAGAAGTTACTGTTCAGACCTAACTTAACAGTCCCTTCCAGCTCAAACTGTTCTGTGATCCTATGAAATGGGATGATCTTCCCAGGTTCCACATTCCAATGGTGATGGGATGTCTTTGGAGTAATCACCTTCTAAAAAAGAAAAATTATCACTGCCTGCTTCTGAGTAAGCTGAGAACAGATGACAGTACCTTTTATCACCATCTCCCAGAGTCAATTCAATTATTCAAGACTATTTAGTGCTCAACAGACTTGTTCATAAAATACTGTAGTGCTGAATCAACCATTTAAAAGGCAGCTAAAGAAGTACTAACATGAAATTCTTTTTTAACAAAAACTTGGATTTGGTTTCTTGTGGTAGTTACAGAGCACAATGCTGTAGTTTTCACTTCTTCCTAGAGTTTGCTTCCAAACAAGTGTCAGGACACCACTTGCTCTTCATAGGACAGCTTGGTTTTGTCCTGGGAGGTTTAAAGGGTCACTTATAGGGGCAGCACTGGCCTTTGCTATCTGGTGACCAGTGACAGGACCTGAGGGAATGGCTGGAGCTGTGTCAACGGAGGTTTAGGTTGGATTTTACAAAAAGATCTTTCTCCCAGAGGGTAGTTGGGCATTAGAACAGGCTCGCCAGGGCAGTGGTCACAGCCTGAAGCCTGAACCAGAGCTCAGAGACCATTCGGACAATGCTCTCAGGCACATGGTGGGATTTTGGTATGTCCTGTGTGGGGCTGGGAGTTGGACTCGATGATCTTTGTGGGTCCCTCCCAACTCAGGATGCTCTGTGATTCTATTTGGTCAGACATTGTTTGGCTCCCCTGACCTTGCTCACAAGGTACTTGGGCTCTAATGATCAGGTCTGGGCACTGCCTCCTCTTAGCTGAATAAAACTTGAATATATTAGTAAAGGTGCCCTTTAACTTAAAAGTTTTCTTGGTAACAAAGCCATGGCTACAACTACAATATCCATACACAATGCTCTCCCTGTTCAGAACCATGAGCCCTTGACGTGTTATTGTCTGAGTCAACAGGAGTCTTCCCTCAGCAACTCTTTGTTTACTTGAAAAACAATTATAATTACAAATTTTTAGGGAAAGAGGGCTGTGTTTAAGTGACTAAGCAGTATTGGGGGATCCCAGACCTCACAGTGTCACGTGGGTGTGGTGAGAATTGAGTTCTCTGTTGTCCTTTGTCACTGTTCACCCAAGCATCCCCCTGTGCCATCCATGCCATCCAGTGCCCCAGGATCCTGTGCTTGGTCTGAAGATGAAGGAGCTCCAGCAGTGTGGTGACTTAGCTGTAACATGGGAGTGGAGCTGGGAGACTTGATCATTTTCCTATGGAAACACAAGGAATGACAACCTCCCAGCTATCGCTGCGAGGACATGAGCTCAGCGAGGATGTGTGTTGGGTGGTCAGTGCTGCTGAGCCTCAGGCACGTGGATTTCAGAGTGGTTTTGAGTGGGAAGTGTAAGGCACCAGATAAAGAGTCCAGACTGACTTCAGGGACTTGATCCAACGTGCTTGCTCAGCCTTGGTCAAATCATACAGATTCCTTGCTGCTGGTTTCTATTCCTGTCTCTCTCCACTTCCTTCTGTGATACTGCAGCTTGGCAGGTGATTTATTGGACTTCTTTTGATCTTCCCAGAAGCTGAAAGCCCTTTAGCTGGGAAACTTGGGAGATAAGAATAGGAGTGTACATTTCCCAGTTCATGACTCTGAACCTGAAAGGAAAAATCAGCTCTGAGAATATCAACCCCAAGTTCTCCTTTCACACAGTTTCATGTGTTGTGTGCTGTCATGTCACGGAGGAACAGCCCTGCCTGTGATTCAGCACCTCTTGTTTGCAGAGATCCCCTGCCCTTTGACACACCACATATACTCACAGGGTACTTACTAGTCTTTCACAGCTTGTGGTGTGGGCTATCCCATGATCCTGCCTCTCCTAGTGGCATGGAAATGAGCTGTCAAAATTTCCACCGTGCTGAGCATGTGGGTACAGCCCTGGGAGAACTTAATCCTTGTCAAGTGGGATTGGTTGGTTTTGGTTTTTGTCCTTTCCAGGAGGCCACAGCTGCCTTTGCTCCCATTGTTGTCCCTGCAAGGCAAAGCCCTGCTGGTTGTCAGTACTGGGGGTTTCATGTGTAACTGCCAACATCTCAGTTAAAAATCAGTCTTGTTTTTGTCAGAGGAGCAAAATTTTTCAACAGGGCAGGATACACCTCTTGTTCCCCTGGCAGAAGAGCCCATCTGAAAGCCCTTGGTCACAAAACCCAGCAAAAGCTCAGCATGGAGTTGAACTCGATGATCCTTGTTGGCTGCTCTCAACTCGGGATATTTACTGATTCTCTGAAATACTGAGTTGCCCATACATTCCTTTGCCTGTTACTATTACAGGCAGCGAGGAGGTGCTGTGCTTAACACCAGCTTCTGGGAACAGCAAATTCATTTTTCCTCCTTATGACTGCCTTATAGAATGTTTTTATTCTTTGTGGGAGTCTGACTCAAGAAGGAAAAAATTCTAATGAAAATCTCCAATGAAATAGTATCACGTTCTCTGAATTCTGAGAACTGGCAGAGGACTTCCTGGCTGTGAACTGAACTGAGATGCAACAGAAACAACTCCAGGGGTTCCTGTTTCAGGAAAACACTTAAAAATACACTTAATTTTACGGTGAATTTAGTTTGCCCTCAGAGCAGTGCTTCTGGTATGTGCTGAATACAGACGGCTTAAGGCTAGATGGGGTCAGAGGCTTGGGTTAGTTCCTCCAAATGTTTAGCACGAAATGGGTTCAGCTGAAGGATATATTCTTCAAATGATGAAGAATCATAGAATCCAGAATTCCAGGTTGGGAGTGGCCTCAAGGGTCATCTAGTCCAAACTTTCTTGGCAAAAGCATAGCCTAGACAAGATGGGCCAAGTTAAAAAAGAAGCTACTACTCACGAATTAGCAATGTTAGTGAGAATAGTACGTATTGGTCCAGAAGGGTTTTGTTGCAAGAAAAGGATCCTGCGTGTTTTGAAGTGAATGTATCCACTGCCTCACCTTCACAGCTACCTTGGGTAACACGTGGGAAAGGTGGGACTGCACAGACAGCCTCAAGAGAGATGTGAGGGATGTGGTATTCAAGAGGATTCTCATAATAACATAGGAATTTTGAAACTTAATTTGGCAGCAGCAGCAGCTTTAAGGAAAAAGTGCAACCAAGAGGAATGAGGAGATTCCTGCCTCCTGATTTTGTGTTTAACAAGAACGTCAGGCAGAATTCCAGCACTGTGTAGTTAAACTGCCAATGTTCCTCCTCTCCTTGCTTCCAGTTGATGGGCATCTCATTTATGAAAAACCTTTAGGTAATTTCTTCCCCTGGTGCTATTGCATTCTGTGCTGTCCATGTTTTCTGCATCTGATGTGTATCATTTTCCATGAGGTCTGATTCTTTTTAGTACTAGTTTGTTGCTTCAACAGGAATTTTAAGCATCACTCCCTTCTGATGTAATGGGTGAAGGCTTGTGATTGGATGTAAATTGTGCAGATGAAGTTATCTGAGAGCAGACACTGCTGAAAGCTGGGACTAGGTCATCACGAAGGCAGTTTGGGAATAAAAAAAGCTTGAGTGTGTGTAAAAAAATGAATGGAAAGCTCCCAGGGGTTGTCATGGAAGCTGGTTTTACCAGAGGACCAGAGAAACAACTCCCTTAGGGATTGCAGAAGCACAAAGAGCAAAACTCAAGGGTAAAGCTGCAGGAAATGCCCGAGGTCAAGTAAACAATAACTGGTGTTATCCACCAGGAATGTTTCACACGGGATTTCCAGGTGGTATAAAATTCCAGTGTAAAAAGCACCTGCTCCAGTTTTTCTAGCATCCATTGTAAGAGCTCAGCAGAGGGGAAAGGCTCTTGGCACTTCATCACTTCCCCTTATCTCTCAGGAGAGAAATTTGAGGCAAATTTGAGTAGAAAACTGTGCCAGGAGGGAATTTTGAGAGGTCACCCAGCCTAGAACCTGTCTGCATGGCAGGGGTAATTCAGCCTGTCTTCATTAATTGTTCAAATTGGTTTTGGGAAATCTATAGACAAATACTTAGGAGTCTGAAAACAGCCCCAAAGGTGAAGGCAAACTGAGCCTGTGGTGCTGCTTTGGGCAAAAGCTGAGGAGCAGCAGCAGAGCTGGACATGGAGGCAGGATTCACTGTCTGTGTGTGTGGACACTGCTGGTTGTGGCTGCAAGGAATTACAATCCACATTAATCAGATTCTTTGATTTAAAGGGATATTTGTCAAGTGTGGTGACAGTACCACTCTGCCTTTCTCTGTAAGTTCTCTCCTTGACATCCCAGGATACTGTTAAAAATCCAGTGAAATGTGTAGATCAACTCAGAACACTCCAAAAGTACTTTAAGGCAGGTTTCTAGCTGAGTCTTACATTTTTAAACCTGTACTAGCAGGTCAGAGTCAGTTAATCAAGAACACTTCTGGAAATCATGACTAACCCAACAATCTCATATACAGCTAAAACATCACTGCTGAAGAGACTCATTCAAGATTGTGATCTGTATTGTATCAGCAGATCCTTTCCCTAAACAAACTGCTGGATTTGCAGGCTGTGTCAGCAGTACACAAGCAGGATGGTAAGGAAGAAGAGACTAAAAATAGCTCAGTTATCAAAAAAAACCATCCCATAGCACTGGATATTAAGTCCACTTCTTGATGATGGCTTGATTTCAGTTTATCAGAGTTGGAAGGATGGCCAGGGGCACAGACCCTAAAGAGCCTCTGTTTGTTCCACTTTCTGAGACAGATGTTAGCAGCCAGAGACTGGACTAAGATGCTGGACTTCCTCTGAAGCTGGCTCTGATTTGTCTTGGCATATTCTGTAGTTCTGTGGGATGGAATGTCGTGGGATGAGCTGTGACCTCAGCACCAGTGCAACCCAGACCCTCAGCACGCACATCACCTCTGCCTTGCGTGAGGACGGGACGGGGTTAGGTGAGACCAGCCAAAAGCGCTGCAATTCAGTTACTCTGCATCCTTCCAGAGTTCCATATGAAGATGGAATTGCCAGCACACAGGCAGCACTGGGACTAAAATAAATGCTTTAGAAGTGGTTTTTTAGCTCTTGCCTCCTGCTGCTACCAGCTATTGGATGTTAGCATAGGAAATTCCAGATGGGTGAGAGAATTCCAGATGGGTGAGAGAAATGTCATCGTCTGTCAATGCTCAAATAAGGCCAAGTGGGATTCTCTGCTGAAGTTATTGAACTCTTACCTTTATCTCATGGACAGCATGCCAAAGGGAACAGGGATTGCAAAGTGAAGATGATCAATCTGTATCCCCTTGGGAAGATAAATCAGCTCTTTAGGTAATTTCATTGCTGTGAACAGGAATGGGCAAAACAGGTCCAATGCAAATGTATCAAAAATCTGGAAAACTGACTAAATTTGAACTTTGAATTCAGAAACATTCTTGCTTTGCTTGAGGTCTGGTAGAGGGGTCACTTGAAACAAAAAAAGCATTTCAAATAAGTCTGTGCTTCCTGTAAGTATAAAATGTGAAAAATCATTACATTTCCGATCAAAATATAAAAAATTGTCCCATCTGCTGGGATACTGCTGTGGAAGGTCACTTTGAATTAGAATGAACTTTACACTGGTGGTTTCAGAGAAATCCTCCCTGATTTGTTGTGGCCAGAGCAGACTCATACATACCTATCCCAGCTTGGGCACGTCTCTGGGAAAATGACTCTTCCATGCCTGAGATCTTGGAATCCTGAGTTCAAAACATTGGCTTTAAGACACCCTGCTGATATGGACCACAAAGCAGTCTGTGTCTAGAAACTGTTTTGTCCTTTCTGGTTTCCCAGGGAAAAAAGAGAGTAAGAGATCTGAAAACAATATGTGGAAATCTTGGAAAATCCCATGTCCCAAAGAATAGACATTTCAAGCTACTTGACTAAAGTGTTTTGACTCTCAGCAAGGTACTTTTGTTCATTAGTTACTGTTTCACATCTTCAGTTTAATTGTCAGTACCAACTCTGCCAACTAAAGCAGCCAGGGCCACAAAGTCCCCTTGAAAACACTCAGGCTTTCCAAGTGTTTTAAAAGAGCCCAGTGAGAGAGATGCTCCTGATAACCAAAGGCCATCAGTTCTCCAAAACTTTAGTACTCTTGAAAATCTCAGCCCTGCATCACATGCAGCACCCAACAAAAGTGCCACTTCCTACAGTGGGTGAGTGATTTCCAAGGGATCCTCCACATTCACAGAACACACAAGAAAAATGACTAGGTCACCAGGTCTGAAGGAGCCTTACTTCTGCTACTGAGAAGCAAAGATTCTGCTCTTCAGTTTCCAATTTTTCCACTGACTTCATGAACTTAATGACACAGCCCAGCTGCCTTTGTTCTTTGACCCAAATGTGAGCAAATGAATGATGTTCTCTCTCAGAAAAAACCTATGAGTTTCATGCAGGAAATTTAGCAGAAAGTTCTTTGGCAGATGCTAACTAAGAGGCTTTAAACAAATACTACGGACTGGCTCAAGCAGACCTTGAATGATGGCCCCTTCATTATGCCAGCAAACAGCACAGAACATTCACTACTGCCAGGAGTAAATAAAACAGCAGAGGAGCAACACCCATTGCCAAACCACCATGAAATTCACGTAAAAACTCCTATTCAGGAAAAGGTAATGATATATCAGCAGATCTAGCTGAGTAGGTGATGCAAGCACTGAGCACTGTTTGTCTTTTGAGTGCTGCCTTTCTGTTTTTTCCTACATTTCAAAAAAGCCCTAAGGGCTAAGTACTGCTAGTCCCAAATACCACTGTTTCAGCCAGGGAAGTTCAAATAAGTAGGAAGCTTTATTGCATACTGATTTCTTCCTGCCTAGAGGTTGTTTTCAGCTTAGAAAGATCACAGAGAGGGCCTTGATTCACTCCAGTTACAGAAGATCCCAATTACTCTTAGGATTAAAGAGAATGCACAAAGAGTCAGAGCAAGGCAGTGCTTCTGGAATCAGTGTCCTGGTAGGAATATCCACTTCAACCAGCGCAGCTGGATTGGATGAGGTCTTTTCCAGCCTTAAGGATTCCATGATCCAATGACCATCATGCAGTTGCTGATTTCCTTATCTGCTTTTACCACAGGTCAAAGTTACGAATCAACACCCCGAGTGAAAATCAAGTTCTAATTAATGCTGTCTCTCCCCACTACACAAACAGCAGCATAACAGGGCCAGTAACACCCTGCAGAACATGGGGCTGGAGCAGCAAGGATCTTGGCAGTTAGGAGGAACAGCCATTCCCCAGGCTGTTCCTCCCCTTCAACATTCACCCATGCATTTCCTTCAGGAGCTCCTTCATGAGACCAGCCTCCAGCCTGTTAGACTAACAAATCAGGAATCACAAAGTAAGATAGTAGAAAATTAAGTCTTTTGCATTGGCAACAATGTGTAGGTTGCTACATAGGATGCTCAGAGGCCAATGACAATACTTAATGTAAGAGATTGCCACCCCCCACCCAGTTGGAATCCTTGGCTCAAGTTTTTTTTTAGACACAGAAAGAGAGTATTTGTCTCCAAACTTAGGAAAGAATCAGGTGTAATAGGAATCCAGTGGATCACCTTCTTTAAAGGGAACACAAAAGTGTGTGGAAAGAGACTGTCCATTGCTTGGCTGGCTCGGAGTTCCTACGTGATGTCCTTCTTTCTTGGGGGCCGGTGGATGTTCCTCACCACACACTTCACCATCCATTCAATTCCTTCGTTCACCCCTTTGCTAAGGAAGTAAGACAAGCAGACAAGGTTTTAAAATAAACCAACAACAAGAAGCAACCAAGAAGAGAAACATGGATCATACAGGCCCTAACTGAGCCCTTACATGAGGAAGGGAGGGGCTGTACACAATTATTTGTTGGTATTTCTGTGTTATTTTTCACACAGGCAAACAATAGGCATCTGATTTCTTTTAGCTCAGCAATATATACCTCCATCCTTTATTTTTCTGGTGTCTGTGCAAGTCTACACCCAACTTAGTCACCGACTCTGTAGAAATCATGGGATGAACAAACATCAAACCCACCTGACAGCTGGTTTGAGGTAATTTTGCCACAAACCCCACATTAGCTGTACAAGATCTTGCAATCTTGGTTGCAGCTTTGTGTAATCATCTGTGCTGGGGCTGCCAAGCAAGTCAACACCTTGCTGGTCTGCACAGCTCCCCAGCCATGACTTCCGTGAGTTATTTATTCTTTTAGTGCAAGCTCAAACTGGAATTTTGAAAGGCAATTCCACACAGATCAAAACTAGAAATGTTTGTATAAATAAGGTTATTATCTAATATTTCTCTTCCAGTCAGTGCTTGAACACTGTTCTTGTGGTCAT
Source organism: Ploceus nigricollis (assembly GCA_013399945.1). Taxonomy (NCBI): domain Eukaryota; kingdom Metazoa; phylum Chordata; class Aves; order Passeriformes; family Ploceidae; genus Ploceus; species Ploceus nigricollis. The sequence goes on along the minus strand of VXBC01001263.1, from coordinate 580,245 downwards.
TCACCTGCTTAATGGCATGTGATTTGTAGCAATGCAGACAACAGATTTTTTTCATGGTTCAAGAAATTTTTGTTATCTTTTGCAGTAGCTTGTATGATAACACAGAAAAAAATTCAAAGCTCTAGATTCAGCACAGGCAGTAATTCAGTCAGGAGTGTTTCCACCACCTGAAACAAAACTTTTGACTTATGCTAAGTAGCACTTTTCACTTCAGTAACTGAAAGTACAAAGAACAAAAGTACTGCAAGACTCAATACGCAATAATGATGCTGAGATGTCAAGAATCCAGTGGGCTGGTCAAAGTCGTGGCACACAGCTGTGTAAGCCCAAATTAGGGTCTGTTTTAGTCATCAAATCTTAAACCACAGGCATCTCCATGTAAGAGGACTCCTGGAAACTGTGATATCATCCCCATCAAGAAGCTCATCTGCATGCCAGAGAGTATGAAAGCAGAAGCATAATTATGGCAGCAGCAGTGAAGCACCATCCATTTCTCTGGCAAAGGCATCAACAGTGGCATTTTCAACTGACTTCTGAGCTTTATAAAAGCCAGGAGCTGCAGCAAACCAACATCTGCAAGGATTATTGTGTAAGGAGAAGGGATGATACAGGACAACAAATATGCCTCCAAGTTCTGCTGCTCTCAGCCAGCAGTACATTTCCACTGTGTTTTACAGGCAGGATTTGCAGATGAAGTTACTGAGCTGGTGCAAGTCCAAGGATCTTGAACAAGTGTCTGTCAGTGCTGGAAGGAAGTACAGCTCCCTTTCAAGGCTTAATAAAGCTGTGTGACAGATAATATATACAGACTAATAACTTAGTGCTGCTCTGTGTGACACCCCACAGCTGCTCAGTCAACCAACTCTCAGTCTACCCCTTCTCATACTCACCCAGTAAGGGCCGAGCAGGCTTGTGTCAGGCAGTCTCTCTTCCCAATTTTGTTAATGCAGTCACTAAATGCTGTCTTGATATCGGGTATTGACAGACAAGTCTGCAAAGGGAAACAAAGCAGAGCTTGTTTGTGCTACAAGACATGATGACCTTCTTCCACAATGAATCCTACCATGACTGCAGTATTGTATCAGTCAGGATGGCAACACTATCAGGTTAAACCCACTCACCCACCAACACAGTAAATTCACCTCTTTACATTCCAAAGAAATGAGCATATTCTTTTTCCAACAAAGAGAATGCTGTTTGTTGACAGTACACACACTGCCTCACCTCCCCGATCCTTCATCTGTACAGTTCTAAGCAAATAGTCCTGAAAATGAGCACAACCTGCATCCTCTAATGATATCCCTTCCAAGCTGTTCAACAGCTTATATTTACCAGGACACTACAAGAGCTTTAATATTTACAAAGCCTTTTGAAACAGTGTCCCTGCCACAAGCCCAGCTGACTCTTTGCCAGCATCCTGGGCACTCTCACAAAACAAGCTGTGATGTTTCCTCAGTTCTCAGCACATTCCTTGGCATTACAGCCATGCCTCACCAGCACTTGTCTGTTTGCATTCAGAGAAAACACTGGAAGCACTGAATGCAGCACATTTTCTGATGCCTAATGTCACGGTGCTCTTGACCCCCAGCAGGTTCTGAACTTCTGTGAGTCTGCCAGGAGGCTGCTGGGAACAACAGTACAAATCATAACCCCCCAGCAAATCAGTGGATTACTTTCCCCACATAAATCACAGTATCACCACAAAAATCTTAAAGCTACAACAAAAGCAAACCTGCCCAACTAAAGTCTGAGCACTTTATGCACCTCCCTGAGCACTCAATGCTCATTTTTCCCTCAGAAGCCCTGGACAAGCCATTTAAGCACTTCAGCTGGCCACGAGCCCACCTTCCCTCCTCTCTGCAAAGCCATTTCTGGACCTTCAACAAGTCTCAAATATGTGTTTGGAACCTTCAGTCAGGCCCACATACGTGTTTTGGACAAATGTTTGCCCAAATGCCAAACGGGACCCTTTGTGAGTCCTGAGGACTGGCCAAGTGAACATAAACACTGAGAGAACAGAAATATGAAAATTGTTACCAGCCATCCATTTGCAAAACACTGATTCTGGAGAAATTAAATACAGGAAATTTTTGTGGACAACAGAAGTAGATTTCATTGCTTATATGTAGGGAGGGATCTTAAGAAATGGCTTGCAAGGAGTTTAACAACACCCAATTCACCCAGTGCCTTTGACTCCATTAACTGTGCAACTTCTGATGACTGTACTTTCTTATGACCACAGCTGCCCTTTCAATCAATGACCTAGAAACTATCCAAAAATGTTACTGACATCATTCTGCAAAACCCTCAACTGCATGTCAGTAATTTGAGCTGTTTTTCACATCTTTGGTTTTTTTCAGTAATGAGACTTAGCAGCAGGAAGGTTAAATCTCCGGGCAGCTGAAATTGAGCAAATGTTTCTCGAAATATACTTGAAGCTTCTCAGAGTTTAATATCATTGTATAATGATATACTTTTGAGCATATCCTTTTCTTCTTCTTCTTGAGTCTACCTTTCCTTCTCATTTTCTGAATGATGATACATTTTAAAATATTTTAAAATAAATCAGATAAAGTGTTCAAGGTACAAAGTAACAACAGAGAGCACAGTCATGCTGTCCTTGATTCCTCAACTTCTACTTGCACAGGTAGCAAAGCAATCAGGCAATGAACTTCCCAACACCACCAGCAGACCAGGTCACCTGCACATACCCAGCAGCACAAAGAACCCACATCCTTCACCTTGCCCATCCTTGAAGCCTTTAAGAGTCCACTTTTCCCAGTGCAGCTAACAATTACAGCCATTTTTATTTCCCAGTATAAACCATTGTTATAACTTCCCTTTCCCACCTTCTGGTAGAGCTGTGGCCTGCCCCACCTTCCACAGAGCTGCCCAGTCATGGCTTTCCCTGGAAATCTGCATCAGAAACAGTTTTGCTTCTGAGGAGACTTTGCACCATTCACATTGTCACAGCAGGATGCCACTGCATCACCAATCCTGTTTTGAGGAACATCATTTTCCCCTTGGGATGAATGAAGCAGAGCAGCACAGCAGACAGGTAACACAAAACTATCAATGCCTTGTTTTAGTGTTCCAGGGAAAACCATGAACTGGAATCTCATGTGACAGCAGGGGCTGAGGCAGATTATCCACCACTTCAGCAAGGGGCATCTGAGCTTCTCATGCTCAAGGGAAAATGTCAGCTGTGGCTTCCAAGTTCCCCTTCTCCCCAGCCACATTACAAAGTATTTGTTTACAGATGTGCTTTGTTTCTCAGCTGCAAACCCATAAGCCAAGGGCAAAGAAGGGAAGCTGGATCTGTGCTCTATTACAGTAACACAATGCACAGTGACCTTTCAGGAATGATGGTATCTCTCAGCCAGTTCACAGGAACCTCACACACAACACATGACGAACGAGATTTCCATCTCAGCTTCCCCAAAATAACACACTGTAAAACATCTTTTGATGAAGGCTCCTCCAGGCATAATCTAGCCAGGACTGAACCAATTCCTCTTATGAAGAGTTCAGAATAGCATTACCCAAAGTAAGACTCAGCAATGGCACACCTAAAAATCTACCAAGCAGCAAGGCAAGTTTTAGCAGAAAAAAGGTGGCATTGTAGAGCCTTTGCCCATTTCCCAAATCCACTGGAGCCAAGGCAATGCTGCTGCCTGGTCTCCTGTCAGGATAAATCCAGAAGCATACATAAAATCTCAAGTACAGGCTCTTCAGTCATCTCAAGAGTAATCAACCATCAGAATGGAACCAAAAGAGAAACAACAGCAAGGTAGATTACCTAAATAAAATCCTATTTCACAAAAAGTCTGACTCACCTGACCTATGGTCTGGGGCTACCCTTTTTACAAGTTTGTTTTAAGTTAGAATTTAAGCTTCTTTAAATTTAAAGAAGGAATAGTATAACCTCAATTTAAACCATCTTATTTAAATTAAAACTAATTTTACAGGGAAGCTGTGGGAGGTCTTCAGTTGGAAACCAGAATGACTTTCATGCAGAAGGTCTGTTTTCTAACAACTGTGTGGAAATGAGTACTCTGCTACTCACCATGACTCCTCGCATTTTCCAGCGGCATGAGGAGGCTTTTCAACATTCTGGAGATTTCAAATTAAATTTCCAAAATTTATCATTAGATGAGGATGGCAAAACTTCCTCCCAGACAAGGGTCATCATACAGCACCCAGTAATTTTCAGATTGTTAAATTTCAGATGCTGTTTTTGACAGGTCATGCTTTTCCAGTATTTTGAATAGTGTTGCATAATGAGCAATTCTATCCTCAAATTGTAACAGTTCATTGTAAAGCATAGAAATATAAACCTGGTGTAAACCTTTCAACAGCTGCATTCACATCAAAACAGCAAATATCACTTCTTATATTGCAGGTTTTTCTGCAATAAGCCATATTTTCAAAAGTGGCATTCTGAGTTGAAAGGTAGTTCACAGGAATTAGTAGATATTAGATATTTTATTTCTCCTACAAAGCAATAGTTTCTTTAAAAACCTAAACAAATTCCGTTCTACAACACACATTTGACTCAGTTTTTAAATTATTTATAAAATAATCCACTTTTGAAGCCTCTGCTGAACACAGAACATTCTCCTGATACCATAAAATATCACATTCAGTATTGTGAGAATTAGAATTGGTGTTTTGCAGTCAGTGATCATATTTTATCCCCTGAAATGACCAAATACCACTGATGCTTGGAAGTGCTGAGAGGACACAATGTACCCTGGGGCTCACAGAGAATTCTTAATGCTTCATGCAATTTCAGGTTGCATCAGCACTTTTGTTACCTTGATAGCAGAATGTAAACTTAAAAAACAAACTATGTCAGATGTACTATTTCTGATGTATTTGATCACAAGCCTTTGCTGGCCTCTACAGACATCATCATCATCAAGAACTACCCTTCATCTCCAAATACCAGCAAGGTTAAGATACCACTTATCCTCCTTTATCGTGGTTCAGGACAGAGGGATGCTGGTGAGAATCTCCTACAGTTTTATGTCTGGAGATCCAGAGCAGAAAAATCTCCATCAATGCTAATTATCAGTTTTATTCCAGAGGTCTTCCATTCTGCTAAATCAGAGGAAGAGAAACAGGCTACTGAGTTTTCTCAACCTTGTTTAAGTGAACCTCAGTAATTACTGAAAAATAAGCTATAATCCCCTTAGTGATTTGTTAATAGCATTGATGCCTCTTTGCTGGGTCCATATCCAAGCTCATTCTGTAGGAGAGGACCTCTAAATATCCAATGTAGGTATTTCTTACAAACAGGCAAACCTCCAGTGGGTTTAGCTTTGCTAATCTCTTGTTGTAGCTCTACAACTGCATGAAGGCACTAAGTCTGTGGGCTGGTCTTGGATGCTCCAGAGGGGGCAAGAAGCCAGATTTTCTTTTGAAAGCCTGTTCCAAATATCTCTTTCTAGCAATTTAAAGAAGCCCACTTGTTCAATTATTTGTCTTTAGTCTGGTTAGAGTGCCAGAAGAGCCAATGTCTGCAGCCTGTAAGAAAATATGTATATACAACCAAAAGAGAAACTGGAACAAATTTCCAGGTCACTGATTAGATCTTATCCTCAACAGGTCAAGGCAAGAGTGCAGGCTGCTACCTGCAGAAAAGCTGTGGGGTTGTACAGAAACGTGAGAGTCAATATTCTGGTTTCCACAGAAAAAAGAAAGACCATTTCCCCACATTCCAGAGACCACAGCAAAGTCAGGACCATAAATCAGGAGTTCAGTGTTGATCTCATGCTTTTACATGGAATTACATTTCTCTTATTTCTAAGACTAGATAATCTAGATGAATTAGATCATCCAAAAACCAATCTGTGTTGTACTCATGAAATCCTGCTTTAGAGCCAAGTGATTTCTATGGAAGTCTCACGTGTTTCCACAAGTGCAATCGCTCGGACAAGTGTAACGTGCAGAGAGAGAACCTGAGAAGTATTTGCATCCTTTGGAACAGAGACCGAGCCCAGCTGCCAGGCCTGCTGCTCCAAACCCTACTGCAAGCCTCGGGCTCCATCTAGAGACGAGTCACTGGAGCTGCACTCCTGGAATTCCAGGTACAATCTCCAGAAGGAAAACACAAAAAACATCACGACCACCTTGGGCACTCTCTTCTCTTTTTTCCATGCTGGGGGAGGTAAGGATGGCCCAGGATGTGTCACCTAAACACCACACCACCCACGAACTGCCAAACCCAAACCAAGAGCTTTACAGTTCTGAATACACTGGAAAGAATTCAAATAATATTATCAGAAAAGAGCATTCCTTGCCATTCACTGCTGTCACTGATGGAATGCTCTACAACAAACAAGTGTTTTATTGAACAGATCTTATCCGATTATGGGGAAAGGATGATTTGCTTCACATACATCTGTTGTGCTCTTCCTACGTTTTAAAAGAGCAGCATAAACAAAGTGCACTAAACATTTTTTTTTCTGAATAAACAGGAAAAAACAGTATCAATATAGCCAGTCACAGTACAAGAAAGACCCACCATAGCTGTGCAGTTTGTTCTGTTTACACAAAGAGTTCAAAACTACGTGCCTGTAGGAAGCCCATTCATGGCACTGAAAAAGGGCTGGAGGAGAAATGAAAAAAATACAACTAAATTCAAAGTAATTATTTCAAGTGGTGGGAAAGTGCCATAGGATCAGCTCAGGACTGTGGAACAAATTTAACATGAATGCAAAGTTCATCTCTCCAAGGCTTATTTGCTCATTTATGTAAATCCTCCGTATTTTACCTCTACATCCTGCTTGTTGGCCAACACCAGAATGGGAACCCCTTCCAGAGCTTCACTGGTAATCATCTTCTCTACAAAGGACAGAAACAAAACCAGGTTTAGCCAGTTCTGGAAGTTGTACAAATGTCTGGCACAGATTCTCTGGACAGAGGGATGAAGCCAGAAGCTCCCTCTTGCATTACAGTTTCATTTGATACAACCTTCCAGGTCTATGTTGTGCACACTGTACTTACCAAAAGCTCTTTTGGACTCAGAAAGCCTCTCCTCATCAGTGGAATCAATAACATAGATCACCCCATGAGATTCAGCATAGTACTGGAAGGAGAACACAGATATTGGTGTCAATCCACTAGGATCACTTGTTCCTCCTCCTGATTTGATTTTGGTACAGTTTTGGTACATGTGGAGGAGATCAACCAGTTAGAGGCAGCTGTATCCACAGTGTGCCTGGACAGAATGGAGGCACACAGCCTGTGCTACCTGTTCTGTTTGCAGGTCTGATCAACACACCAGGTGGAAAAGCTCACCTGTGTCCCCCCAAAGCTTATCTCTACGGCACAACCCTAGATCTGGGTTGGTAATTGCTGTCTGTAACTAATAATGCAAATATTAAGCACAGAAATAGTGGAATCTCTGAAAAAGTGTTAATGCTAAATACTGGGGTTATCAATAAGCCTGTGTGATTACTAAATTATTGCAATGGTTCAGTTCTAAAAGAGACAAAACCACTTGTAAAAGAAATCATAGAATCACAGGATGCTTTGTGTTGGAAAGGGCCAACCATCTCATTGCAATACCCTGCCAGGAGCAGGGACACCTCCCACTACATCAGGCTGATCAGAGCTCCATCCACCCTGGCTCTGAACATTTCCAGGGATGGGGCAGCCACAGCTTCTCTGGGCAAGTTGTATAAATCAAACAAAACAAAACCACATCTCTAACCTTGTCCCAAAGTGACTGCAGCTCCTCCTGCCCACCAAGGTCCCAGAACATGAGCCGAGTTTTGCCAACATCAATAGTTCCAACTAGAAGGAAGGAAGAAAGGGCAATCCAATGAAAACTACTGGTGCTGTAAAGCACAGACATCTGCACACCCCACTGAGAACTCTGGGGTGGGACAGGCTTGTAGGGGAACAAATCACAGGCAGCAGTTGTTTGCAACAACAGAGCAAAACCTGCACGGAGTGATCACAAATATAGAGCAGTACCAGTGCAAATAATTCCAGAACTGGGCCAAGGAATGAACTCCAGGGAAATATAGTTTGAGGACAGCACTGAAATAGGATACCTGAAGTTTTAACACTTCAAGAGTTTCTCCTCCTAAGCTAAGAAAGTCTATTTTATTCTCTACAAAAAGACCTGGACAGTTGGGAGATACAATCTCTGCACCCAGGAACTATTCTAACCTTCTGAACTCTTAAATATTTAAAAAAAAACCAGCTGTTGTCTATCTGTGCAAGAAAGCTGAAAAAATTCCATGTGGATTTACTTACTGTTTAAGCCTACAGTGGTTGTGATTTTGGACAAACTCATCCCTTTGTAGTTCTTGTTAAATCGGGTTTTAGTTTGTTCAAGGAAGGTCTGAAAAAGAATAAGACAAAGTATTTACTGTCAAACATTTTACTGGCTGGGGCAATCCTACCCCAAACCTGTCTTTTCATTTCTGCACAATCCTGCTAGAGCAGATACCGCCCTACATGATTTTGGACAAACCACTCTTCTTACTCCCTATTTTAGCAAGGAAAGAAGGGATCACATGTGATTATGGGATTACCAAAGCCTCAGCCACATCCCTGAAAGCTTGTACTAAATTTAAGTAATGAGGAAAAGTTGATTGCTTGGTGTGACATCACTGAAGTAACTCAGGACACAGCTGAAGAAAGATTGACCCTTGTTGGAAGATTTATCCCTGGAGGATGTTTAGGACTGTGTGTGCCCTCCACGGGGTGATAAACAGCACTTACAGTTTTACCAGCATTGTCCAAACCCAGGATCAGGACACAGTACTCATCCCTCTGGAACATGTATTTATAGAGCCCTGACAGCAGCGTATACATCCTGCTCCTGCAACAAATGCCAGGAAATCAATTAACAAACAGCTCATTCCCAAAAGCCTCTCATGCCACAACACAAGTTTTTCCATACCAGACAAATAAATGATGTTACTCTTTTATCAGTAACTCTCATATTTAGGCAATCCTAGGAAAAATCAGAGATCTAAGAGAGATCATGAAAATAGCTCAAGATCAAATTTGGGGTTTAAAGGGGAACTGAGGAAGGACTTGAACACCTCTTGCAGTAAATGTAAGACCCACAGAAAATGAAGTGGACTTCATACAGATACAAAGAGCAGGTATTTGGAACAAGAATCTACAGAAGCTCACGCCTGGATTTGCACACACAGGCACGGCAGCTTTGCTGGGGTGCAGGAAGCACTGGCACCAAGTGCTGCAGCTGACTCACATGCCATTGCAACAACCCTTGTGTTCAAACACAGATAAAGGGAACCTCAAGGCAGAGCCTTTGAGAGGCAGCTGCCTCTAAGCAAGGGCGTGGGTAAATAACCACGTTGAACTCAAACACCATTACCTAAAGGAAAACAGAAGTGTTCCAAAGCAGGAATCGAATCGGGGGTTTCACGGAAAGGGAGGACAGGGCACCTAAGGGATAGGGGGTTCAATCCCACAGGCACCGGGGCCACCCTTCGCCCCCAGCTGTGCGAGAGCGGGGGCTCCTGCCGTCCCCCGGGGGAGCAGCCGGGCCACCGGCAGGGGGGAACCCCGGCCCGCTCCCCTCACGGGACAGCGACTGATCCCGGGCGCGCCCGACCGCCGGCCTGCTCGTCCCTAACCCGGGAGATCCTCCCGCAGCCGGGAGATCCCTCCATATCCACAAGATCCGGGAGATCCGCCCTTTCCTTCACTGCCACGGCCAGTGACGGCTGAAGGGGAGCATCGGCCCCACCGCCATATCCCCCTAATGGCTCCGCGCCACGTCCCGGGCCAGCGACAGATCCCGGCCCAAGCTCCCGAGGGCAGCGGGCGAGGAAAAGAGCCCCGAGCCCGAGGCCCGCGGCCCCTCACCTGATCCTGGTGCCGGCGTCAGCGTTTGAGCCGGAGTCGCCTCTCACGACTCCCCAACGCCACCAGCCGCCGCCATTCCGCGCCGGGACTCTGGGAAACGTAGTCCTGTCGCCGCTGTGATGGCGGTGCAGGAGGGGGTCTATGGACTACAACTCCCCAAATGCCCAGCGCCGCCGGCCTCCTGGGTACTCCGAGTGCTGAGCGGGTGACGCGCTGGCGAGCGCAGCCGGAAGTGGGGGCGCTGCGGCCGGAAGAGGGGGTGTCATGGCGGGTGTCATGGAGGCGGCTCGCAGGGACTGAGGCGGCTGAGGGCGCAGTGGGGCCGCCGAGGTGGCAGTGGTGGCTCAGGGAGGTGCTGCAGCCCTAGGCCTGAGGGAGCGCCCAGGCTGCGGGAGGAGCGGTGCCGTGTGGGGGCCCGGTGGGCGAGAGTGGACTCCGTGGCAGGGGAGGGCAGGGCCAGGCCCGGCCTCTCCTCGGACTCTCTCGTCGCCTCTTGCCGCCTGTTTCCAGCAGGAGCATTGCCCTGGTCATTTCCGAAGGAAAGAGCGGGACGGCGGGTAGATGTCGCTTCTGCGGGCGAGGACTTGTTATCCAAAAGTGCTTGAGTAAACTCTGAATGTGTTTTGAGTTCGTGGGGAGGACGCGGGCAAAAGCGCCTTTCTCGTGCTGAGAATGGATGAAGAGAGTCTGGAAGCAGCGATCCAGACCTACAACGCCCAGCTGGAGCAGGTGGAGCTGGCGCTGGGGGCGGGCCAGGACCCATCGCAGCAGTCGGACCTGATCCAGCTGCAGGAGGATTTGAAGCAGCTCATAGAACTGACCGAGTCGAGCCTGGTGGCTGTGAAAAAGAGCAAACTTCTGGCCACTTTGGACACAGATGCCTCCTCCTCCTCCCCAGCAGGTCTCCCAGGGCAGGATTCCCACGTGGAGAGCTCTGCCCAAGATGAGGAATACGCTGCTTTTAAGGAAGCCATTGCTGGGCTTGGAACAGATGAGGAGCCTGCAGCTGATGACAACGAGATCTCCTCGGAGAGAGAGGGAGAAACGGGGGATAAATCCAAATCCAAGTGCAGTGAAGAGGAGGAGGAGTCTGAGAGAGAGGAGGAGGAGGAGGAGTTGAGTGGGATGAAGGTTAAAGCCCCCTACTACAGCTCCTGGGGGACCCTGGAGTACCACAATGCCATGCTTGTGGGGACAGAGGAGCTGGAGGATGGCAGTGCAGGGGTCAGGGTGCTCTACCTGTACCCCACCCACAAGTCCCTGAAGCCGTGCCCGTTCTTCCTGGATGACAAGTGCAGATTTAAGGAGAACTGTCGGTAAAGAGACAGGGGTGGGAGGGGCCTTGTCGTTCAGAGGGATAAACCTCCTCCTCAAGTGCTCTGTGTGGCTTTCTCAGCCAGAGAAATTGTGCCTTAGTGTTTTTAAAATGCGCTGTGGTGAGCAGTGGCATCGGTTTGGCTGTTCCTATAGCTGATGCACAGATGAAGTGGAGAATCCCGTGGGAAAGATGCAGAGATGTTACATAACTGAGTGGATGAATTAACAACTGATGAAGTGTTTTAAAACAGAACACCCAAGTCTGTGGGTAATGCACGCATTCCAGTTGCACAGGGAGGTTGTACAGGCTCTATTTTTGGGGATCTTCACCAGGATCAACTCAGTGGTCTGTGAAGGAGCTGGGCTGTGAACCTCACCTTTGTGAAGGTGCTGGGCTGGAGCCCTGCCTGTCTCTGATCCTGTTTGTCCCCAAAGCCAGGAGATTTTTAATTGGATGTGTCACTAGCAAGGAAGTTTAATTCTCTGGGGTGAGACACATCCTTTGTCCCATGACATAAATAACATGTTTAAGGTGAAACATGAACAACTTTATAATTACAACAGCAGGTGGTCAAACTTCCCTGATTATGGTGAAGGCTCCTCACCTCTGACACTCGTGTGCATTTCTTTTGAGGAAGGAAGGGATTTTCATTTGAAAACTCCTGTTCCTCCTTCCCTGCAGGTTTTCCCATGGTCAGGTGGTGTCCGTGGAGGAGCTCCAGCCATTCCAGGAGCCCGACCTGAGCAGTCTGGGGGTGGGCTCAGCCTGCCTGGCCAAGCACAGTGATGGGATCTGGTACACGGCCAAAATCACCGGTGAGGGGGGCAGGGGCTTTCCCAGGGCCCAGGGGGAAGGTGGAGGCTGAGGTTTACCTGGGTCTAAAACTTGGCTGTTGTGGTTAATGACAGAAAAATGTGAACTATGTGGCTGCTGCCCTGAACTCAAAATCTTGACCTAGCAAGGAAACAGTCAGAGTTTTGTCAGGCTAGAGGAGGGAATTGACTGGGAAACAGGAGATATAAAGAGCAAGAATGTGGAAAGGAAATGACTACGAGGTCATTGACTGCTCCAGGGAAGAGGGAGGGACTGCAGGAATTTACATGTATAGTAGGTGAGAATGGCAATAATCTGGTCTTGTTCAAACAAAAACCAGGGGAGCTGGCCCTGCCCAGCAGCTGCTGATACAGGCTTCCCTCTGTCTTGGGAAGAGGGAGGGTTTATTCCCTCCTTCCATCTTTCTTTTAACTGTTGTTAAAAGTCGGAAGGGAGCAAGTCTAACTTCTTTTCACTTCCATTTCTCAACAGCCCATCTTTCTTGATTTGTAGAGATAAACTGTTGGGTATCAGCACAGGCATTGTGGAAATAGCTTTTCATTGCAGTGGACGCTTCCCCCTCCCAGACAGAAATAAAAATCACAGATTAAACCCAGGATTTTTTAGAACTGCTCCTTGGGCCTCCCCCCTGTCCTGTGTGGTTCTGCTGGAGCTGACTGGTTTAGCTCCCTGTGTGCTGCAGCTCCTGTCCTTGCTGTTCCCTCTGTAGATGTGGACAGTGGTTACTACACGGTGAAATTTGACTCCCTGCTCCTCAAGGAGGCTGTGGTGGAAGGGGACAGTGTCATTCCACCCCTGAGAAGTGAAGATGCTGCTGAATCTGGCGAGTCTGATGAGGACAGTGTGGATGATTCTGGTTATGCCAAAGGTAAGGGAGTGGGGAGAATGTGGGCAAAAGTGACTTGGGATTTTGTTCTGCTTTTCTATGGGACTGGCTGACTGTCCTAGAGCTCTCACTCTGAGTGTCTCACCTCTGATGAAAGAGCAGTTGATCTCTTTATGTGTTCCTGAAAGATTGAGAGCAGTAACTGGCTTTTAATGCTATAACTGCAAACTAAAATCTTTGTTTTGTGCAAATCCCTGGGCTAATGAAGGCTGGAGATTTCCATGGGAACTTCCCACACGTGGAAGAAGAGGGTGTGATATTTCAGACTTCTAAGCTCTGAGCCTGTTTCATGTCTGGCTGAGCTGAGTTAATAAGTGAATCAGATTTTCTCATCCCTGGGAGCTCCATGACTCAGGAATGTGAGACCCAAGGAAGTGGCAGTGTTGGGTCCTTCCAGTGCCTGGATGAGGCTGCAGGAACAGCCATGCCCTGTTTTACTGCTGAAAGGTGACACAGAGAGTGCCCAAATGACTTCTTGGAAGTTGCACAGGCAGCACTGTCCCTCTGGTGGTGCCACAGCTGCATCACAGGGAAAAAGTCATGTCCTAGAGCTCTTTTCATTTAACCTGACAGGGATTATTGGATCCTAATAACACAAAATTAATGCTGTGGCCTGGAGGAGCCTCATACCAGAGACAGGAGCTGGAGGCACAGGACAAGTATTAGGTGCCACTGTGCTAAATTGTACTCAGATGTGTACATTAGTCTGTATTATCATCCTGGAAGGAAGGAAAAGAATCATAAAACTCCTGGGTGATTCTGCCTGGGAGATGGTATGTGCATTAAATCAAGTGAAACCTCACATTTCAGTCACTCCTGTGCAGTTCATGGAAGGTGACAATTCAGTAAGAACTGAGTAAAGCTGGAGGCATGACCAAATGCTTTTAGGGTTGGAGAAGTGAGTTGTACTGTCCTGTGAGGGATGCTCCACACAGCAGCTTTATTAATGATTCCCTGTTTCACTGATTCTCCTCTTCTGTACCACAGTGATAGATTCAGGGGTTCCAGAGAACGGGGAATGGACCCCTGCCTGCAGCTCCTCTTTCGGTGGCTGGGAGGCCCATACTCGTGGCATTGGCTCCAAACTGCTTGTTCAGATGGGATATGAGTTTGGAAAAGGTAAGGGGAGAGGGTGGTCCTGGGGCTGTTAAGAAAAACCCGAGATTTTGGTTGAAGCCAGAACTTTGCTGTGCTGAAGGGCCACTTGGCTGAGGCTCAAGCAATGTGGTAGATCCCAGCAGTGTTGGAGGGAAGAGGGATGAGTTATTTCATGGAAGTACAGGCATGTGGGGCACCAACCCCTGTGTGGTAGTGGCAAACAGTGGAGGCACCTGGAAGCACGGTCAAGTTCATGATCAAAGCCGTGAGAACGATGTGGAATGTTCAAAGGCTGGAGGTGGAGGAGAGCTGATCTGCAAAGCTTCTGATGTCTGTGTTAATGCATCTCCTGGCCTGGACACAGACTTCAAAGCCTGCTGAACTCGCTGCTCCCACCCAAATTGCATCGAGCCTTGGGGGCTCTGGGAGGGCCTCTGTGTCTCCGGTTCTCCCAGAGGAACCAAACCTGTTTTAAGTAGAGCCTGGCTTGAGAAGTTGAGGATGTGAGGCTGAACCCGGTTTCACAGAAACCTGACAGATGGCCTCAGGCTTGGAACCACAAATCTCCTGCTGTGAAAGGCTCCTGGCCTGGCCTTTCCTGGTCCCCTTGGCTTGGACAGAAGTTCTAACTTTTGGTACCTCAAAAGCCTCTTAGCTTGTTTTAAGCTTGTGACTGTCAGTGTGAGCTTGTGGTGGGAGGTGACTCGGAGAGGGAATGCTGTAATCACTCGGAGTCTCTCCTCAGGCTTAGGGAAGAATGGCGATGGCAGAGTGGAGCCAGTGCAGGCTGTGGTGCTTCCTCGAGGGAAGTCCCTGGACCAGTGTGCTGAGGTGCTTCAGAAGAAGAAGCAGGGGAAGCTGGAGCCAGGCAAATCAAGGAAATGCCGAGCAAAGGGAGGCGGCTCTGGACAGCCAGGTGGCCGTAAGGCCCCGCGCAACGTGTTTGACTTCCTGAATGAGAAACTGCGCGGGAAGAGCGCTGGAGACAAGGCTGGGGGGATGGCTCTGCCCCAGAGGAACAGCAAAGAGATCTACCACGCCAGCAAGAGCACCAAGAAGGCCCTGAGTGTCAGCCTCTTCCAGACCACGGAGAAGATTGAACAAACACAGAGGGATATCAGGGGAATCCAGCAGGCCCTGGCGCGCAACATCGGGCGGTAGGAAAACGTTCTTTGGGATCGAGTTTGTGGTGCTTCTGGGGAGGGGTGGGCTTGAAATGAGATGTGGGAGGAACAAGTGAAATATATCTGGATGGGAAGTGGAGGAGAGAGTTCAGTGTGTGCTTCAGACCAGCGTGGACACTGGCAAATGTGTCTGGGGTCCTTTGGTTGGAATTCAGGCTGTGGCAAAGAGAGGAGCTCTCTGAGGAAAGGTGCTGGAGTCCTTCTCGTGCCCACCTCTGCAGCACTGCTGTTGAGCATCCCAGGAGGACATTCTCTAGCCCAGATGGTGCTGAGCATCAGGTTATTCCTGGCTTTCAGCAGATCCCCTGGGCTAATACTACAGGAAAGGGCAAACCCTCCTGGGGTGGAACAAGCCTTTGATCTTACCATGCAGGATGACATTGCCACTGTGCTTTTTGCTTTCAGGCACAGCATTGCTGCAGCTCAGCTGGAGGAGAAGCTGGCTGATGCCCACAAGCAGCTGGGGCAGCTGCAGGCCCAGGAAGCGAGGCTACAGCGGGAGCAGAAGAAAGCAGACACCCACAAAAAGATGACTGAGTTCTAGATGCTGGGGAAGGTGTTGGACTGCAGGAGTTGTCCTTCTGGTGCTCCTGGCCTCAGAGTCTCGATGAGCTGTCCTGCTCTGCTGGGCCTCAGGCTGCTCAGCCTAAAACTGGGCAAAAAAGCAGCAGTTTCTGGATGCTTCTGAGCTCTTCTGGGAGGGGGAGGAGTGCACATCCGTCCAGCCCCAAAAGCATTCAGTGAGTTGGGCCTTGGATGAGGCCTAGCTACAAGGGATACAATTCTCTGCTCTCTTGCACACTTATTTCCTTCATTTTCCCTGCAGTAGCAGCTCCATCCAGAGTCTGTGGGTGCTCAGGTGATAACACTGCTGGCCACAAACCAGCTGAGGGGGCTTGGACAGCCCCACATCCTGCCATTAACTGTGGCTTCTGTCTGTGGCCACCTGCCAAGCACAGGTGCAGGCAGGGTCCCGACCATGGCTGGGTGAAAACATCAAAGGTCAAGTGCTTTAGCTGCTCTCTGCCTTCTGGTTTTTACTATGGGATTTATCTGAGAACTCCATTTTTGGGGGGTGCAGTTCTTTGTAGCCCTAGTGTAAGGAAGAGACAGAAAACTGACAGCTCAGAGGTGGGAACCAGCAGCCTGGAGCATCAGATTTCAGCAGTTTAACTGTGAGTATCCCAGGCCATGCTGTAGCCAAACTCACTGGCTTGGCATGGAAAGCTGCCTGGTTCCACAAATAGAGTGCCATAGCTGGGGGAAACAAGCCAGCAGCATAACAATTCCCAAACCCACTCAGAAACAGCTCCACAGGGAACCTTGTGATTTTTGCCACCATTAGTTGGGTTTTTCTGTCCAAGGTGGCTCACTGAGCATGGGTCCTTTTACTAAAAAACCTCAGGACCCAGATCCAGGTTGGACTGGGCCCTGGATGAGCACAAAGAGCAGGATCTGGATGAGCCCAGTGTGCAGCCCTGCAGTGGGAGAGCCTGGGGCTGGGCTGGAAGCAGGCCAGGCAAGCCAAATGCTCTTCCCTGCTGTGTGGGAAGTGTTTGGACAGGAAGGATGTCATCTCCCCTTGGTTACATTCTGTGTTGGTGGTGGCCAGTCCTTGCCTCAGAGATGCTGGTTTCATCATCTGGTGGGATTTCTGCATTGTAAAGGCTTTTTTTTAAAACAAAAATAGTTTGCAATTCATGCCAGTATCTTAAGGACACCAATTTTTTTTTTAATTTAAGGAACCAATTTCCTTTTATTCTGTGAGTGATTTTTCTAATGAAAAGGTTCCTTTGGTACCCCCTTTTTTATCTATCCCTAGGAACAGATTAAAAACAAGCTGTCAGCCTGGGCAGGGCAGTGCCTGATTGCAGGGTCAGGCTGCCAAACAAACAAGAAAATCTGAGACTGAAGAAGATACGATCAGAGCTGTTCAGGTTGTGTGGGATTTCACAGTGCTGCAGACACACCTCAGAAACGCAGCGAGACTGCAACACCAAACAAGATGAACATCTTCAGGAAATCTGTGGGACTGAGTCTGTGCTCCTGAAGAGCACCTGGATCATGCTGTGATCCTCGTGGATGTGGGATGTGTCATGGGCTGCTTCAGGCACTTCAACACCCATCCCTTCCTATGGGAATTGGCTGTGCTGTCCTCATTGTTCTGAATTTGTGTTCTCCACACACCGGGCTCAACTCAAGGGTTTAACAATGGCCCTTCCCTCACAAATGACTGTTTGTTTCTCACACTTGAGTGCTAAGTGGTGACAAGGATTAATGTGCCCAGCTTAGCATGGATGCTCACTGAAGTGGCCCATGACTGGAGAGCTGAGCTGGGCAGAGAAAATTTGGGGGTTTATTTTGTGCTCTGAGGCTGTTTAACATCATCATCTCTTTAGGAACTGGGTGTATGAGCCCTGTGTCTTTGCTAAGCCCTATTTTGACCCTTCCTTGGGATCTCCACAGCCTGACTTGTCAGACTCCTATTCCAGTGGCTGCCACCTCCCACCCAGCGCAGTTCACATCCCTGATGAATAAAGTTGGTGTTTCTTTGCCCTCCTCTCTCCTTGTAAGGCGTTGTTCATTTGCAAGGTAATGATGATCTGGGGCTCCCCATTCTTTCCTTATATTGCCCTGAGCTCCCGGAGCAGCCGGGCGGGGAGCGGGCGCGGCAGAGGGTGCTCGGGTGTGCCGGGAGCCCGGCTGCGAGCACAGACCCAGCCTACCCCGGGGTGAAGCCACCCCCTCCGAGGCCAGGAAGCTGTGGTGTGTGTGCTCTGTGTCTGCTCACAGCCGGCTGCTCCTCAGGGAGCGGGAGACTCAGATCGGGATGTTGGAAATGTGCGGGAGGCCCTGACTGGGACTTGCTGTGGGATAAAAAATGAAATTCTCCAGGCTGGCCGGCAGGGAAGAGAGCATGATTGGATCCCTGTGCTCCACACTCACCGGATTTTGAGTTCCTGCAGGTAAGTGGTGGTGGCTTTCCTGCCTGGGAAATGAGGAATCTGCAGCTAAACCCGGGGGGAAATACCTTAAACCCCCAATATATACAGAAGTCACAGCATTGTCAGAGATGCTCTTGGGGCTGGATAGACTGGACAGGCAGGATTCCTGCTCTGCTCTGCTCTGAGAAGCCTCAGCTGGGTTCAGCTTTGTGAGTTGGGCTCCAAGCTGTGTCATTCCATGCTTTGTGCTCTGTAGCTGGGCTTAAAAGGGAAGAAAACGTAGTGGAGCTTGGCAGTGCTGCTGGGATCCCATGGCTGGGGTCTGGAGGCTGAGTGGGAGCAAATTGCTTTTGGGGGTGAATGAATTCAGTTCAGAGGTGTGTGGCATTGTGGAAATTTCCAGTTGTTTTGTGGGGAGGGGGACAGGAGTATTGCTGGTGTGTGCAATGGGCAAGTGCTGAGCTCCTGCCTCTGGGTGAGGAGGCTTGAGAATGTGGTCTCTGAAATGCTGTCTTCTGAAAACCTAAGATGATGTAGAAGTAGTGCGTCTCTGGCAAAGGAAACCACTGTGGCAGGCAGATGGCTCAGGAGAAGGCAACATCTCATATAATACAGCCATCCTGTAGTTTGGAATCTGGCTTCCCATAACAGCAGCTCCAAGCTCTCTGCTGGCTTCCTGCTGTGGCTCAGCTCTGCAGAAAACCTCTTGAGCTGATTCTTGCCTTAAAAGAGCATTCTTCTGCCCAAGTGAGTGTTCAGCAACCAGGGAAGGGCAGGAAGAAAGAAAAGTTCTGAAATGGTGTCAGCCTCGAGCAGAGCCCTGTGGTGTGGGCTGACAGTCACTCACCTGAAAGTTTTAAAGTTGTATTTTCTCAAAAGCCACTCCAGCATGTGAGCAGTGATCAGAACTGCAGCTAGAAGTCTGCATCCAAGTTTTCAGGTATTTGGGTCTGGCATTTATAAGTATGGTTGGCACTTTCTAAATGAAAAGCCCCCCAGAGGTGTTTGACCATGAAATCTCATTACAGAGATAAGCAAAGTGGGTAAGATCTCATGCCTGCTTTTTTGAAATAGTCTTAAAATTCACTAATTGCACCCCATGGCCCAGGGCAGATTCAGTGTTGTGACTGACTGTAAACAGAGCTTTCACTTTTTGTAATTGAAAAGGAAAAAAATCTATCTACTTCTGCTTCTTGGGCCTTTTTTGAAGCACAACTCCCTGGGGTACCTGAGCAGAGTTTGCTGCAGCTGTGTGCACAGTGGCTGATGGAAATCAGCTCAAAATGTTCCTCTTGGTTTTGTGCAAATAGGCTTCAAGTAGCTTTGAAGACTTTTTTCTTGCCACCCTGCACTGAAAACTGTGTGGTTTTATCTGGGGAGATGAATCAGAGGCCAGGCAGAATCATCAGCAGCAGCACTTGGTTTTGCAGTGAATTTAATCTTGCTTTCAGAAAGCCCAGATGAAGAACTTGCACCTTTTGTAGGACTCACAAAAAACTCCCACGTCCTGGAGTAGCAACCCATCTGCCTCAAGGGTGCCTGTGCTGGGGTGTCACACACAGAGGGAGTGATCCCTGCTCGGAGGGCTGTGGGTGTTGTCACACGTAGGCAGCGGCTGTGACCGCCCTCACCTCCAAAGCCACCTGGGCTGGGCTGGCGGAGCCAGCGCCTTAGGAACGCCGTCTGCTGAGCCTCCTGCCCCGGGGAGCAGCCCCAGGCTGGGGAGATCGATAACTTTATCGGCAGGAAATTCAGGTGTAGGTTTCAGAAGGTCTGGCTGAGACTTTGCCTTGCAAACCTGCTCAGTCCTACCTGAGTGTCCTTAGTCAGGCACTGGGTTGTGCTCGCAAAGCTGTGATTTTGGGAGACCCAACGTGTTGCCCTAAGAAGTGGCTTCTCCCAGTGACTGCTGAGCCTGAACACTGAGGAGCATGCACTGCACAGTTTCACTGCTCAGAAATCCTGGAGCAGCGACCAACCTGCTCTACAGAAAGTAGGCCAGAAGAATTTCTCTGCAGTCATTCCTACTCAAGGAAGTCTCTCCTTTCAATCTTCAAAATTCAGGGATGGAAAATCCCCCTGCTGTGGGATAAACTGCCCCATGTGTGCCTGCCTCAGCATGCTGAAAGCTCCCACCTCAATTCCAACATCACACCAGCTCCCGGCCGTTGAACCTCACTAGAACTTTGTCTGCTCAGCTCCAGAGCCTGCTCAGCTCTGCCCTGGTCCTGCAGCCCATGATTCCATCACTCTGATGAGCTGAACGAGTCCAGCGAGAGCTCCAGGCTCTGTCTAACGCACAGGCCTTGTTGCAGGTAATCCAAATAATTAAAATGTGCTCAGACAGAAAAGCTGTGTTGTCTAATTAAAATGTTGGAAAAGGAACAGCCTCCCCTTCCCAGCTCTGATCTAAGCCAGTCTGTCCAGCCTGGTTAGTCCTTAAAACCTCTCTGTCTCACTTTCTGCCTTGAAATAATTGCTCTCCAGGGTTCATGCTTCAGTCAGGGCAGTTTCCAAAGGCATGGGAAGTTCTTAGATAAAAGGATGCTCGCAGATAAAAGAGTGCTGCAAATGGGCAGAGACCTTCTGGTTATTGGGGTAAAAATGTGCCAAAGATGCTGCTGTGTGACCCAGGGTGCAGAGGAGAGGGGAGCTCCTGTGGGCCTGCAGCAGCTTTTGAGATTTACACAAGGCAGGATGGCTTCTCACCAGAGCTCATCTGAGCTTTGTCATCCGGATGAAGATATGCAAGAGAGTGAGTAAGAGGTGCTCAGCACACCCCTCCGGATCTCTGGGTTCCCATCCGTGCTGGTGGAAGCTGATCCTGCTCGGCTCTGCCCAGGGACCCTACTGCTGGCCCCATCTGGATCAGCTACTGTGCCTTCTGGAAGCTGCGTTTTACTCCAGGAACTGCCTCCATCTCCTTTCAGATCAGGCATTTCTTGGGTGCTGGTGACAGGCCAGCCTTTTTTGTAGAGCAGGGTGCACAGAGCTGAGCTGTGCAGAGCTGGGAGCCGCAGCCGCCGTCGATGCTGGTGAGGGTGAAGGGGTGTCAGCTTTTGCTTTGGGTTTGCAGCGTGCTGGCAGCAGAGCAGGGATGGGGATGTGGCAGGGGAATGATGGGACAGGGTCGCCAAAAGCCTCCTGGGGAAAGAGGTGATCCTGACAGGCTGGGGAGCATCCGTGCTTTCTGTCAGGCTCCCCAGCACCCTCCTGCCCCTGCACTGCTTGCTCTGGCGCTGCCGCAGTTTGCAGGGGACGATTTTTGCCCTGAGGAAAGCACAGGGACAAGGGCTGGACTTGGGCAAGGCACAGCTTTAGGCAGAAGAAAGGAGTGGGAAGATCGGGTGTTTTCTGCTCTGGTGTCACAGAAGAGAGCGACTGCAGACCTGGGGCTGTGGTGGCACAGGGAATGTGTGAATCCATTGCAGAAGGAGGGTGTCCTGGTGTGTTCTGCTGAGGCCAGGGCATGAGGAGGGAAAGGAGGGAGAGGAAGGAGATGCTGAAGCTCACCCTGTTTTCAGGAAATTGAGTCATACTGCCTGTCCTTACTGGCCTCCCCCATGCTCAGGAGCAGTGTCACCCCCATCCCACAGCCTGGGTTGGTGTCCTGGTGCCCCCAGAAAGCACTCTGTCATTTTTAGGGTGTCTCCAGAGGGTTTTTAGGGCTCCTGGGCATTTCCTTGTCACCATTTCAGTGGTAAATTGTGAGCTTGAATCCTGCTGGTTTTGTTGGATTGTTTTTTTCAAAAGGAACCAAAATCTGAAGTTTTCCCTGGTGGTGACAGAGCACCCACTGCCAAGTGTCCACATGGGGCTGGGCACTGGAGGTGTTACCGTGACTCTGGGGACAGCAATCATTGGCCAGACAATGGGACACGTGGTGAAATGTCCTCATCCAGAGCATCCAGAGAGACTCCCTGCTGGGGGGCTGTGCTGCAGGGGTCCCTTAAGCCCTGGGGGTCATAGAGCACCATTTCATGCCATGGTGAGACCAGCAGCTCCTGGCTGAACTCCAGCTCGTGTTCTCTCTCCCCAGAGCTCAGCCCTGCAGTGGTGCTGCAAGTGGCTCCCCCATGGCTGCAGCCAGCGGCGAGGGGACAGCGGGGACCCGGCTCCTGCCCGCTGGCACTGCCCTGGCCCTGCTCGGTGGCCTGGTCTACCTGGGCACCCTGTGTGCTGCCTGTAAACGGTACGTGCTGCCCACGGCTCCTCCACTTTCCCTCCTGGGGCTGGGATGAGGCTGGGGATCCCTCGGTGGCATTTGGTGGCTGCATGTGGAGACTGTGTGCAGCCATCCTGAGCTGGGACCGTGGGGTCTGCTGCTCTGCTCACCCAAGCCCCCACCTGCACCCCAGTGCAGCTCCACCTGGCTTGATCCTGCATCCCTGTGTGTCACAGCCCCCTGGAACAGCCCCTACAGCCAAAAACCTCAGAGGAGCAGCCCAGCGAGGGCTGAGCTGTGAGCAGGAGGGGCAATGCCAGGGGCAATGCCGAGGGTGGTGCCAGTGGTGCCCTGCCCAGCTCAGTGGGGTGCAGGATGCAACTGTGATGTCCCCAGGCAGCACAGACCCTGCTGTGGGGCTGGGGAAGAAGCAGGATGTGGGTTTTGGGAGTGCCACACTGGGGACCCGGGACACCTGCTCCTCACCCCTGGCTTTGCCGTCTGCCTTGGGCTCAGCCCCACTTCTCCCGGCAGGAAGGGCAGGAAGAAGGTCGCTCCAGACGGGGTGAAGCTCGTGGATGAGGTAAGAGCACGTTTTGGGGGGCAGGATCAGCCCTGGGGGTGGATGGGGCTCTCAGCCCAGCCTGAGGGTGTCTGTCCCCCCACGGCAGGCCCTGCTCTGCCGGACACAGCTGCGGTCACTCAGCAAGTCGGACACGAAGCTGCACGAGCTGTACCGGGTGAAGGTCACAGACGAGCGTGAGTGGCCATGGAGCAGGGGGAGCCCAAGGGGCTGGTGGCCCTTGGCAACTGCCTGCAGTCCCCATGCTGCCCAGAGAGAACACATGTCACAAACAGATGTGCCACAGCGCTGGCACAGGGGTTGGTGCCTGTTGCATCCCCTCATTTCCTCTTCTCTCCCACAGTCCAGCGTCCAGCCAGCCTGGATCTCCCCCGTCCCACGGACCCTGGAGGCGAATCCCTGCACAGCTCTGGCCTCCTGCACCGTGAGCTGCCCCAGATCCCCGTCCCTGAGCCCCCGGCCACTTCCCCAACTCCCGACCAGACCTACTCCAACCTGCTCTTCACCCCGCTGCGGAAACCAGCGCCTGACGCTGTCTATGAGTGCCTGGCAGTGGGGGAGGAGGGCACCCCGGTGCCCCCCGTGCCAGCTGGCACCCAGGTGTCCCCTCCACGGGCTGTGCATGGGGCAGCCGATTATGCCTGTGTCCATAAAGTGAAGAAGGAGGCGTCGGTGGAGGTGCAGGATGGGGCTGTGGCAGCACCCCCTGGAGCACAGCACTGCTGGGACGGTGCAGGCAGTGCCCCTCAGGCCAAGGTATGACTCTGGGGGGCAGCAGGGATGGGGGGCAGCACATGGGGGGGTCATTTAATTCCCTGTCTCCCTGTAGTGCCCATGTGTGGAGCAGGGTATAAGTTAGGATCCACTGCCAGGATCCTCCTGGGGATCTTCGGCATTGCCCCTGGCATTGCCCCTCCTGCTCACAGCTTCCATCAGAAGATGGGGGGTACAAAATCATGAGGGTACCCTGCAGTGGGCAGGGATTGCCCCCAAACCGTCACCCCAAAACAATTTCCTTTTGCAGCTGGAGGAGATGTACTCGACGGTGTGCAAAGCCACCAAGAAGAAATCCCAGGTCCCTGCATCAACCCCGAGGGCTGTGAAGGAGGCAGGGTCTGGGCAGCTGCCCCCCTGCCAGCAGGAGGGGGCCCCAGCAGCCCCAGGTCCCCCTGACCCCTGTTACGAGTCCATCAACGACAGAGCATGGACTGCTCAGGCCCGTGGCCCCGAGCCTGACTATGAGGCTGTGGACATTAACTGGAAGAAGGCGGCAAAACGGGACAAGCCGGGGAAGGCCTGTGTCCCCGAGAACCTGTATGAGAGTGTGGTGGATGTCTGGGCAGGGCAGTCACGGAAAGGCTCTGCCCGGACGGCAGCCAATGGGCTGGAGGTTTACATCACCAACCTATAGCCCCCCAGGAGCAGGGGCAGTGCCACAGGGGGGTCCCACCTGGCTGGACACCGTCAGGTGCCAAAGGGACAGGTGCCAGCAGCCCTGTGCTCACCGAGCCCTGTGCCCTGCACTCACTCTCTGTATATATTTTGTGTTACTTTTCTCTGAGTGTCCTTGTCCCATCCCAGCCCAGCTGGTGCCAGCAGGTTGCTGGTGGCATGTCCCAAGATGGGCAGTTTGGGGGTGCTGGGTGCTGTGTGGAGCCCAGTGAGACAGGGCTGGCACTGGCACCAAGATGAGAACAGGGTGGGGACCAGTCACATTTTGGGGCAGGGGGGTGACAGGGCTGCAGCCAGCCCCATGCCTTGGGCTGCAGGATCAGACCCCCATCAGGAGGTTTCTGCCATGGCTGAGGTCTCTGTCCTCCTCACACTGCCTGGGGGAGACCAGGGCCCCCTCCAGCCCCCGGGAAGCCCTGAGAAGCTTTGCTCCCATCACAGAATGTCCCTTGTTATGGGGAGATGGGGTCAGCCCTGTGCCTCCATGGAATCACAGAATATCCTGAGTTGGAAAGGACCCACAAGGGCTCATTGAGTCCATCTCCTCACCCTGCACAGGACAACACAGAAATTTCACTGGTGTGGGCTGTGGGCTCTGCTCCATCCTCCATTCCCACCCTTTCAGACCCATGCAAGGGTGTCTCCATGGGCAGCCCTCTGCCAAACACCATTAAAAGGCTGAGAGAAAGTTTACACTCTTAAACTGAGTCTAAATCCCTGGTTCTGGGGGCTCTTGCTGCTGCTGCTGGTGCAACTGGTGCTGAGAGAGCAGCTTTGAGCACAGTGTGACTGTGAGTGCACCCGCCCTGGATGGGTGGTTTGGCACCTCTGAAATGGGGACACACAGCCACCAAGAGCTGCTCTGTGGGGTGATCTGTGCCAGAGCAGAGCCTTGCGCAGGGCTGCGGTAGAAGCCCGGCTGTGTTTGCTCAGCATTTCCTTCCTTGCTCACCTCCCCATCACTCCTGTGGGTCCTCCTGCAGCCTCCACGTGCCAAAAAAGCTTGGGTGAGCTGGGTGTGTACCAGAGGTTAAACTTCCCTCCTCTGCTTTCGGTGGAGTTGCACATCCGTGCCCCAAGGGACGCCGTGGCGCGGCGATGACGGTGGCCCTGGTCACATGGCCAGCGGCTGGCCAGTCCTTGCCTGACCTCGTGGCACGGTGGCACGATGGCCTGGTGCTCGCCGGAGCCGGGTGGAGCCCGCAGCCCCTGTGCCGTGCTGTGCCAAGCTGTGTGGCAGGAAGCGACGCGTCTTCCCTCAGCACCTTTGGCCCTGCACCGCGGCAGGTGAAGAGATTAAAACCGAAAACGCAGCGCTCAGCAAACCCCGCTGAAGGCGTTAGAGCTGGAGGCACCCCAGGCGTCGTCAGCCCCGCGCTCGACGCCAAACCACAGCCGCCCTCGAGAGCTTCTCCCATCCCCCTGCGAGATCAGGGCGCTGATAGAGCACGGCTGGTGCCGCTGCTGCCGCGCTCTTCCTGCTGCCAGTCCGCCACAACCACGTGTGGGCTCCCCCCACGCTGCCCCCGCCGCATCCTTCCCCTGCTCCCCTTCTCCATCACCCCAGCGCACGTGG
Source organism: Ploceus nigricollis (assembly GCA_013399945.1). NCBI lineage: Eukaryota > Metazoa > Chordata > Aves > Passeriformes > Ploceidae > Ploceus > Ploceus nigricollis. The sequence continues at coordinate 554,343 of VXBC01001263.1, read as the reverse complement.
CTGGGTCCCTCCTGCACCCCCTGAACCCCCTGGCAGCTGTTCTGGGCTGTGTTGCCGGGCACAGGAGCATCACTGCCGTGTGGGATCCGTGCGGCTTCACCCTGCGCTGCCCGTGGGGACGTGGGTACCACTGTGCCACCTCCCTGGGGAAAGGCAGGCTTGGAATGGCACCTGGGAAGGGAAAGCTCCTGCTCTGGCGGAGCTGAGGTGGCCAAATTCAATCTCAAATTTGCCCCAGCAGCAGCAGAAGCTGTGCAGGGCTGCCCGCTTGCCCGTAATTCCTGTGGGACTTGGGAGAACTGGACTCAAATAAAAGAACAACTGGCCAGTCCTCAGGGTGATGGAAAACGTGCCTGGAGCCCTGGCTGGAGCCTCGAAAATTGTCTGGTGAATGAAAAATCCATCCCAAACATCACTGGGAGCCTCAGGGTCTGATCGGGAGGGTCGGGGTTGGGGTCAGAGCGAGGGGAGAGGGTAGGGCTGGGAGTACCCCCCCTCAGCCCTGAGGGACACACGCGTGCGGGGCTCTGTCACGCTGCGAGGGGACGGTGCCGCGAGGGACGGTGCCGCGAGGGACGGTGCTGAACGGCGCCGTTCCCACAAGAGGGAGCGAGCAGGAGCCCGGCGAGCGCCGTAAGACGCTGAACGGGGCTGCACATGCTATAGTCCTGCCCGCTGTAGGATATAGCACGGTGCTGCAAGGCGCATTACACACTGCACGGTGCGACACCTGCACGGTGTGACACCTGCACGGTGTGACACCCTGCATGGCGCTGTACGGCGCTCTGTGCCGTAAGGATCCGCACCCCCCGGGTCCCTGCATCCCGTACGGCTCCGCAGCCCGCGCAGGGGTTGTGGTTGTTCCCGGGGTTTTCCAC